>PVHP010002193.1:0-93753 GCA_004024765.1 Zapus hudsonius | reverse complement strand
GCAGTCAGCTTTCTTGTTGCTGCGCAGAAAGAACCCAAACAAAAGTGGCTTGTAGAGGAATGGGTTTATTTGGCTTACGGACTCCAGGGGAGACTCCATCCTGGCAGGGAAAACGATGGCATGAGCAGAGGGCTGGACATCACCTCTGCCACAGCACTGCAAACAGCGGCAGGAAGGTGTGCCAAACACTGGCAAGGGGGAGCTGGCTTATAACCCCATAAGCCCGCCCCTGACAACACAGCTCCATCGAGGTTGTAAAACCCAAACTGCCATCAGCTGAGGATCGATCTATCAGAACACATTCAATTGTTTGTGGGGGACACCTGGATCAAACCATGACACTGGTCCTCCTAGAGTGGATCTTAAACAGGTACCTTCAAGATGCACCTGAAAGAGCCATTCTCAGCTCTAAGAGGAGAACATGGCCACTGAGCTCAGATCAGACAGGATCTGTTCACTGGTCATTTGTTATTCTTGTTATATATTGATTATTTATTTGTTGCCTCACTTTTCTGATGGCATTCTGTTCTTACTGATGTTTTGCAGTAGCTCTTCATATTAAAGGATGTTAGCCTCTCTTTTTCTGTCATGTATGTTTCCAATAGCTTGCTGTTGAATTTTGTGTGGGGGGACTGTGAAAATCGCACATGGAAGCCAATTGTTTCTGTCCCTGGTTCATCTCAGTCCCACCTGAAGCTTCGTGCCAGCAGTGTGAATGCACCAATCCAATCTCAGCAGCGCCTGAAACTCGGATTCCTATTGGGAGAACGACAGTGCTTCTGCCGTGTTTATCCATGATTGCTTTTTGAGGTTTTACTACAACAAACTACCATAAGCTCAGTGACTTAAAACAACAGAGATGCCTTTGCTCACAGTTCAGGATGCCAGATGTTCACAAGCAAGATGCTTAGCATGGATTTGCTCCAGAGGCTCTGGCGGAGAACTGATCATTGCCTCTCTCCTGCCTCTCAGGTCCCCTGTCATCCTGCATCCATCAGCTGTAAAAACATCACTCCAGTCTTGCCTCAGACCACACACCACTTTTATCTATCGGTGTGTGCCTGGGTGTCTATGATGGTTCATTTTGTATATCAACCTGGCTGAGTTATTTGGTGAAGCATTATTTTTGATGCTCCTGTCAGTATCGTAGGACATGATGTACTTGGTACCTGAGGCCTTTGGGTTAAGCAGTTCTCCCTCTACAGCGCTGGTGGATCACACCCAGCCAATGGAAGCCCTGAAAAGAACAATAGACTGATTCTGCCCAGAAGAAGGAATTGTGCCACAGAAAGTCTCCAGACTTGAACTGCAATCAGCTCTTCTCTTCCCTTGGTCTATATCCTGAAAATTTTGAGCTTGACCGCCTCCATAGACACAAGGCAATTTCTTTTCTTAAAAAACTTTTTATTGATAGATTCCATAATTATAGACCATAAACCATTATGATTCTCTTCCCACCCACCTCCATGTCTCTTCCCCCTCTCAATTAGTCTCTGTTTTGTTTCGGTGTCATTATCTTTTCCTCCCATTTTGTGTTGGTATTAGCAGGCACTGAGAGGTCATGAATATCAAGGCCATTTTATGTCTGGAAGTTTGCGTTGTAAGCAGTCCTCCCCTTCTTTTGGCTCTTACAGTCTTTCCACCACCTCTTCCACAATAGACCCTGAGCCTCTGGAAGTGTGATAGAGATGTCCCAATGCTGAACACTCCACGGTCATGTCTTCTCAGCACTGTGGTGTCTTTTGAGTCATCCCAGTGGTCACCGCCATCTGAAAAAGAGAAGCTTCTCTAGCCTAAAGTGAGAGTTGCATTATTGTATGGGAATGCACAGTTAAAAAATGTTTATAAGGCAGTGTGGTGGGCACCATCCCCCAGGAGACTCCTTAACCCCTGAGCAATCTCTCCAGCCCTTGCTTATTTTTTTGATCTATATGGTACAACTTGAAACCTTCTTAGAATTAATTTTTTTTTAAATTGACGTTTCTGTTCATCGTGCTTGATCACCTACCCACGCTCACCAAAAAGGAACTGATGTGTTTTCTGTTGTCATTTCCCATCTCTGCCTTGCTGGATCTTGCGGGGTGATGAATGGAGGGGATCCTATCAGTGAATACCTAAAGGATTGAGGCGGTTACTCTGGTATTGAAAAGCTCAAGAAAACAAATAAGACAGATACCCACCAGCCATTCTCTCAATTGAATACAGGATATGAATTCAACATTATTCCTTCTATAACCAGCTAAAGAATTATCAAAATATGAGTCTGGAAAGCAAAGGCATATTAAGAATGCAAGCTCATGTTTCTTGATTGCAGAATACATATTACAGTCCTGATAGACAACCAAGAACCTTGCCATAGGAGTTTATTGGCTTATTTATTTTTCAGAAGCTAGACACAAAAGACACCATGCTGCAAATTTGTTGCATTTGTTCTCATAGTTAATTTCAGGCAAGTTAAAAGAATGTCACTTTATTGTCCATCCATTAGAAAGCTACTTTCATTCATTATTGATGTTTCTTTTTAAATGGCACTGTCTAGTTACCACCCCGTTGATAGCAGAGGATAAAAGAAAGTGTCTGGGGAAGTGAGAGACATGAACCATTTGAGTACAGTCATTGGCTGATCCTTATGGAGTTCACTAAGTCATGTTCTAAGGAAACTAGACATCTCCTTTGCCCATAACTGAGGATACTAGCAACAAGTCCCTATGAACACCTTTGCGCTTTCTCCTAAAATTACTCAGTCTGCTATAAATGAAGGCTCTGAATTGGCCCTACACTAACTACTAGCTAAAATCTTTGTCCGATTTTCTTAACTTTTTGAGAAGTTTCTTAGCAGGAAGTGAAAGATAGCAGGTGTGCCCGTTTTATGGGACAGCTGCAGAGTTGGGCAGCAGATAAGCACTTGATAAAGGCCATCTGGTTTATTGATGTTGCAGCACAGCTGGCCGAGCACCTTCTCTCCTTTGCCATGGCTCCGTCAATGATTCATACATGGAGAACAAGTTTCTATTGATTTCTGTCTTCCCCACATTTCACTTTCTCATTCTGCATTGTAGATTCTCTGTATTTGGTATTGTATTAGTCTCTCATGCTGCCACAAAAAAAATTCTTGAGACTGGATATTTTTTAGGAAGAAAAATTTCTTTCTTATAGTACTGAGGACTGGGAAGGCCAAGACCAAGGTGCTGGCAGCTTCAGCATCTGGTCCAGGCTGCTCTCATGTGCAGGATGATCCTTGCAAGGCAGAAGGGAAGAGAGCTGCCCTTGTGTAGCATAGCATGCAAGTGTAAACCCTAGATCTTTCCAGCCCTTTCACAAAAGGACTTACCCTGTTCAGAACAGAAGAGCCCTCAGTCTCCTCATAGAGGCTCTGTCTCTCCACGTCATCACAGTGGTTTGTAACCATAATGCTTTGAGTACCCAGCAAAATATGGCTACTTAACCCAGAATGCTGCTCCATTCAGAGCCCTCCTCCTCTCTGTCCATCCTGCTCACACTACTCATGCAGGCGGATGGGGAGGCCCAGCGCAGGCTCAATGAGAATGGGTCAGACCTCCCACACCCCAGTCACACTCATCTCTAGGGAATGCCTACACTTAGACCATGGGCTTTGTTTTCCTCGGTGGCCTTTCTATCATCTACAGATCCAGATCCCACCCATTGTTCAGGATGACTTTACAAATACTCCATCCAGGAATGAACTCTTCCTTCTTCAAATGCTCACAATGGCTTGTAACTTGTTGCTGTTCCTTGTGAAAGTTTTGTATCAGTTATTCAAATATCACAATGGGTGCTGACCATGCTCTAACTTTTCCAATACTTTGTCAGAAACCTGAGGCCAAGGGTGTTATTCCATTCTAGTCTATGATCGTGGTGTCATCTTTATGACTGAACCTTGCATTCACAGCTCCTGCTGCTGGAGCGACACACCTACCATGACATTGTATGATGGCAGCCTCAGAAACAGGGCATATGTCACAAGGACTGATCTAGATGACCCATGGAGGAGGTTATCCAGTTGAGGGGGAAGGGGAGGGCAGCGGGGAATTGGGGTTAATAATTCATTGTTTGCCCACTAAATGTTGTAACTCATTATGGACAATAAATTTTTTAAAAAAAAGAAACAGGGCATAAACCAAGGAACAATCAGGAGCATAGATTTTCTTCAGTTTTTTAAAAATCTATTTACTGTGTGTGTGTGTGTATGTGTGTGTGTGTGTGTGTGTGTGTGTGTGTGTGTGTGTTTGCACGTGTGCACTTGCCATAGCACGCATCTGGAGGTTGAGGAGTTGTCTGTGCATCACCTTCTTTGAGACATGGTCTCCTGCAGAAGAAAATGAGCCTGGCCCACAAACTTCTGATTCTACTGGTTCCACCTCCGATTATTGTAGGTATCCTAGGATCACAGATGCATGCACCCCTTTGCATCTGGCTTCATATGGGTGCTGGGGAGCTGAACGTGGGCTAGCAGACTCTGCAAGCAAGTTCTTTAACCACTGAGTCATCTCCCCAGCCCCAGGAGCATAGTTTTAAAGTGTCACTAGAAATGGCTTCCTGCTCCTAAAATAAGGAAGCAAAGCTGGAACCATTGTCATGGGGAGAGGCGGTCTAGGAAATTTCAAGATGCTATAGAAATGGATTATCTATTCTTAGCTCCAACCTAGAAGTGACTTTTCCCACACACAGGGGTTTAAAACCTCATCAATAACCACAGCCTTTTAAATATTCTGCTTCTGGCCCCCAAATTACTAATCCTTACACAGGGAATGCAGCTGTCCAATCAATCACTTCTTAAAGCCAAAAAAGTCAGAAATCTATATGCCCATAGGCAGCATGTTGAGAGAATATTGATGAGAAAAAGTCGAAAAAGTGCATCTGATGGACTCAGAGATAATGACATCAGAGGCAAGAATAGCATTTTCCTTTCATCAACTTGAAACAACCTCAAAGCTCAAGTCATTTGGGGGAGGGGATGCACGGCCTCTCAGAGTTGATTCCAGATGCCTCCACCTCCAAGAGCTAGAATATGGACAAGAAACCCTAAAAAGAAGCCATAGCTTCATTTCTCTGATGGCTTCTTCTGACATGTCCAAAATTTAGCATGATCCTCAAAGTATGGCTCTTTCAAAGCAAAATACTCATGAAATCTTTCCAAGACCTCCAGAAGTCTTTCCCTTAGAAGTGCCCCCCAGGGCTGGCTCCAGGTGCTCATAGATTATCCAATCCTTAGTCCATTCTTCACATCTGGTATTCTGAACTCAAACTTTTGTAAAATGCTAGGGAACTTTGGCCCTCCAGCAACTTCTCCTGTCTGCCTTGTATAGCTTTGAAGGGGTAAAATTATATTTCTAGTAAATACAAATCACAGTGTCTCCTATGAACCTGGGAGGCAGGAGAAAATAAACAAATGCATACTAATTAATATTTGAGTGCTTTGTTCTGTAATAATGACATAAACAGTATACAGGTATTGTTGCAGTTACTTTCACATTGCTGGGTCAAACACCTGACCAGAAGCAACTTATGGGAAGAAAGGGTTTATTCCAGGCTTACACAACCCAAGAGAAACACCATCATGGCAGAGGAAGCTAATTCAATTCCACAGATCCATAGCAGAGAGACACCACCAACAACAACAGAGAGACACAACCACAAGCATGAATAGCCAGCATCCCAAACTGACTTTTTACACACCTGAGGGCTGAACTAAAAGATCTGCCCCCAATGACACTGTCATGGTTTGATCCAGGTGTCCCCCACAAACAAATGCATGTGTTCTGGGTAATCAATCCTCAGCTGATGGCAGTTTGGATTTTACAACCTGGATGGAGCTGTGTTGTTGGGGGCGGGCTTATGGGGTTATAAGCCAGCTTCCCCTTGCCTGTATTTGGCACACCTTCCTGCCGCTGTTTCCAGTGCTGTGGCGGAGGTGATGTCCACCCCTCTGCTCATGCCATCATTTTCCCTGCCAGGATGGAGTCTCCCCTTGAGTCCATAAGCCAAATAAACCCTTTCCTCCACAAGCTGTTTTTGTTTGGGTTCTTTTTGCACAGCAACAGAGAAAGCTGACTGCAACAGTTTTGGTACCAGAGAATGGGGTCATCTGTTGCTGCTAGAACCCTGACTTTGTGCCTTTGGCATTTTGGAATTGATATGCAGGAGGAATATGGACGGATTGGAAACCTCTTCCTAAGAGGTGCCTTGCAGTACTGTAAGTACAGCATGATGGATCATTCTGGTCAGAATTACAAGACCTGAATCTAATGAGAACTATGAACTGTGAGGTTTGGCTTATGAGGACAAAAAAGAACTTTGTCAGGACTGGGCCAGAAGCAGTTTGTTTGAGAGGCTTGCTGCGTTCTGCCTGCCTGTGTCCTACAAACCTGAGCAGGGTTGTTTTACCTAAAGATGGACTGGTGTGAGCAGATGGAGATGGCACAGAAAGAAAAATCTTTGGGTCAAAACTCCTGCCCATTCAGCTGCAATTGTTTGAGAGATGACAACCATTGTGTTTGGGCCAGCTGGTCTGCATTGGAACAACAGGAAAAATGCAGATCCTTTGAAGTAAGGATCTGAATGCTCTGTTCCCCACTGGATTAACAAGTTGGTAGCCCACCTGGTTCTGTGGAATGGAGATTGGTTAGAAAGAGAGGGTCATTGGATTTGCAACACAGTTTGTTTTTGAAAAACGGCCATCAGCAACATGAAGCAGGTGTGCTAAGTTGACTGCATGGAAGCCCAATGGAGCCATGAGGATGAACTATGGGTTGCAATGGAGAGCCAATAAGATGCCAGGACTATGTATGGCTTCCAAGGTGAGCTTCCAGCACCGGATGAAGTTTTCCCGGACTGTGAGTAGCCGAGCTGGAGGGGCGAAATTGAATCTCCAAGAGACTTGTTATTGGTTAGAATCATTGCACTTGGAGTTAGAGATTGATGCTGCCCTGCTTGTTTTAAACCTTGAATTGGTTCAACCTGTTTTTGCCATGCATCATGTTTTGCAGTGTGAATGTTCTGTGCTATTATGGGCTTATTTTTGGTATTATGGCTCAATTGAAAGCTGTGGGGACTTAAGAGTTGAGCTGAACACATTGTATTTACATCATGTATGATTATTAGCTTGTGGGGCCAGGGGCGGACTGTCATGGTTTGATCCAGGTGTCCCCCACAAACAAATGAATGTGTTCTGGGTAATCGATCCTCAGCTGATGGCAGTTTAGATTTTACAACCTCGATGGAGCTGTGTTGTTGGGGGCAGGCTTTTGAGGATTATAAGCCAGCTTCCCCTTGCCAGTGTTTAGCACACCTTCCTGCTGCTATTTACAGTGCTGTGGCGGAGGTGATGTCCACCCCTCTGCTCATGCCATCATTTTCCCTGCCAGGATGGAGTCTCCCCTTGAGTCCATAAGCCAAATAAACCCTTTCCTCCACAAGCCGTTTTTGGGTTCTTTTTGCGCAGCAACAGAAAAAGCTGATGGCAATAGATACCTTCCCCTGCAGGTTTCTAGAGACTTAAGTTGCAAGCTTAACCTTAATCAAAAATCCCTGAGAAGTGTACATGATCCTATTATTTTAAGATACTATTAATATATTTAGAAATTAGAAGGTTACTTTTCTTGGAGAAGTTTTTTTTCTTTGTTCCAAAGCCATATTTGTTTGTAAAGATAGGATGAGCAGATTTTCCCTTAGAGAAAACCTTATTTTATTCATCACCTTACACACAGCACCTACACAGGACCTGTAAATAGGAGGCTGCCCCAAATCAGCATCCAAGGATGAGTATTAGCAGAAGTTCCTGGCTATAATGGACATATAGTAAGCTAGCTAATATTGTGGCTTCCAGTTCTGAAGTTACCTCACCGTCCTTTTTATATTTCATTTTGCCACACATTTATTATAACTGTACTACTGCCAGAGAGCTCTTGCTGGGGGCATTTCTGCAATTACTGTACTGTCCTTGACACTGGGGAGGATATGGTTAGACTGTCCCTGTGCTGAAGAGAAGGAGTTTCTTAAGGTGCTCTCATCAGGCATGCGGTATAGTTGGTTAGAGTATAACATTACTAAGTTCAGTACTCACATGAAGATATTTATACTCATCTGGTTGTGCTAACAGATACATTGTGTTGTTAAAATGGAACTATTTTATTTCTTTCTACTCTATTCAAAAGTTCATCACTACTACCTTTGTGTATTGTTTATAGCCATAGTCTAATTAATTCAAGAATAAAATTGTAGTTTTTCATGTAAAAAAAAATCCCCGAGGCTATGGGTACATATATTCACATTGAAACCACCAGAGGTATCCAAAATAGATCAAAACTTTTCAAATAAGAGCAATATAAGATACACAGAAAAACAATTAGGACTACAGCTATTCCATTAAAAAGATGATATCGAAGTTTCTTAGGATGGAAAAGAGAAGAGGGTGGACTGTTACATATCTTCCCTTTCCAGCCTGCGATCTATACAGAATAATAGTGAATGTGATTCTATCCCTTCTCCACAACACATTTATAACTTCAAAAACACAAGGCAGAGTACTTCTTAAGTGTTAGTTAGACATGGGTTTAGGTGAGGCCCACTTGGTCACAGAATCACAATAGTAGGCAAAGCCAGATCAACTACTCCCCCTGAGAGGTCCAGTTCATCCAAGTTATTCTCATCTGGTTTACCATCTCCATCAGCCTGCATAACCATGGTCTGTGGTTCAAGAGTTCAACCTTTCTTCTCCTTGTAATTATTGGACAAATGGTCCTGAATGAAATAGCAGAAGAGACTTAAATAGGTTTAGTGAACAGAAAACCAGCTAGTCTGTTTAGGACAATAACATATTCAATTTTCTAAAATCTTATGTAATCAAGTCACCATCTAAGTCTTGGGATCTTGATCAGGTGTTCTCCAAGATGACTCTGTTCAAAATTCATGGCTCTGCTCCACAAAGGGAGAGCAAAGGGCTCTGCCCGTCATCTGGCCCAGCCTCCTGTGCCATGGTCTGTCTTCCACACTCTTGAGGGTATCTTCATGACCCTGTATTGCTTCCTGGGCAAACTTACACATTTCTGAATCAAGTCTTTAGACAGCTAGCCCCGTTCACTTCTGAATATTACTTGTCTTTCTTTCCCTCTTGTCAGCTCTCACTCCCTCTTGAAGTTTTCTTTCCAATAACACCATCTCTGTGAAGCATTTACAAAGTATCCCCAAGAGCCATTCTCTCTTTGTCCACACTCCCTTGTGTACATCCCTGTTATAACACTTATCATAACAATCATGTTTAGCTCTTCCATGAGACTAGGAGCTTTCAATATGTCCTGGGTTTAAAAGTTTGCTATGCACCTAAGATCTTCTTAATGATTTAGAGAAAAGTGCTCTGACTTGGAGCAGATCTTACTTAGCAAATCACATAAGAACAGAGAGTCAAATGCCGCATATTCTCCGTCATATGTGGTTCCTAACCAGGTTAAGCTTAAACTCTAAGCAAACCTAACAGGGGAAATCAGAGACTGTGAAAGGGGCAGAAGGAATGGGAGGGGGAGAGGATGGGAGGTACTTATAAAATAAGTTAAACCAATAATGAATCAAAATCACAAAATCCTTACTTTCATACAGTAAGCTCTGGAGGAAAAAAACTGGGCATTGTCTAGTAAGAGGGGCCATAAATGGAGGGGAGGAAGCCAAACCCCATGAAAAATTGATCAGACCTGCAACTCCTGGTCCCAGTCATTGGATCCTTCCCACACTGAGCTGTTGATCAAAGAGAACCACAAAGTCCCCACAACAAGACAGGTTTCTGTCAAAGCTCTTGAATACCCACTCTAGGCCAAAGCTAAGATCCTATTGCAGAAGAAACCACAAAAAGACATTGAACAACACCGAGAGACCCTGCGAGATCCAGAATGGTATCCAGTCCCCAGATGGTAGCAAGTGCAGTGCCGAAAGGCACATCATAAGCTTCCAGGGGAAATTGGTCAACAATATTCAGAGAAAGCAGAATCCATGGATACAAAATATAGTCTGTTGTCATGAGAAGGCTGAACACACTTCCTTCTGGGAGAGATCAATGAACCAAGAAATGATCACCTGTACAATAGAGGTGCCAAAACCTAGGGGGTAGTATTCAACAGCTTTTAAATTGGCCAAGAAATCCACTCAGTGACAAGGAACCCTTAACTGGAATTGGGACTCAGGGCAAAATCCTACGAGAATGAAAAACTAGGGCTCCAAAGAGAAATCCCCATTATCAGAGAACTACAGAGAGGCTAATCTCAATAGAATTTTGCCAAATTATAAATACGTGTCTCATTTAACCTTTACTGACCTCACTCTCCAATGGAGACCCTGTTTGTATTTTTCAGAAGGCAGTGAGAGAGCTGTGATCATTCCAACTCCACCAATGAGCCACATGCGGAAGGCTGATATCCCAGCAAGAGATGAACCACCCTATAGGCCCCAAGTGAAACACTTGAGACAGTGGTGGGGCAAGAAAGAGACCTATAACCACAGCCAATCAGCCAACCCAGGATAAGCCAGTGAGACAGACACCAATGACTTCCAACACAACTTAAAGTAGAAGCACAGAGACTCTTAAATTCACAACAACAATAAAACAGACTTAAAACTCACCCTCCATGACACAGGGAACTGAGCGGAAGAGGGGGCAGAAAGATTGTAAAAGCCATGGTGGGAGAGAATACCCAAAGACATTGCCCCCCTCAGCTGCAACACATGGGGGAGGGGGGCAACCTGCCTCCTGTGCTATCCATAACCCCTTACCACATGGATTGATCCAGTGTGCCCACTGAGGAGGATACCCAGTGGATTGGGGACAGGAAGGAGGGAAATGGGGACATAAGCACAATATTTGCTCATACAATGTATCTAATTTTGGACAATAAAGATTAAAAAAATATATGAATCTCCTTTATTAATTCAGTAAAGACTCAGATAGAGCCTCTGATGTAATTGATGAATGTTTCCTGTCAGCCACTAAATTCAAAATAGGTGACATGTTTATCATTCTATATTTAATACATTCTGCATGTTCTATATCAATGAAATCAACCGTAATCTGCATCATCAATTCCAAAGTTAACAAGATGACAGACTTGGTTCTCACATGGTTACCAGAAATTTGTACCAGATAAAGTGAGAGTTGAGAGAAAAATCACACCTTGCTGAATCTTAGCAATGGAAGCTTTATTATCTAACTTTTGAAAAGATTCTGGAACAGAAAAAGGAGCCCAAGAAGAAATCTCAAATAGGAGGAACTCGGGAAGATATAATTAGGTAAGACAAGAGGTAAAATCATTTCTTTAAAAAATAGATGCTCTTTTTTTTTCTGATCATTGGCTAAGTTGAATATAAGCCACAGATCTGGCTCTACTAATCTAAGTAAAGGTGAAAACATATTTACTTATGAAATTAAAAATCATCTATCAGTTTACTTGGGGAAATCACAGGTCTTCAGAACCCTTGTGAGTCAGAACGAAGGGCCCATTGTGCAAAGGAGTGAACTACTCCTCAACAACCTCCTCTGTTAAATACCAAGAGAATGTGAACAGGGACGCTTCTTCCCATGTCTGCAGAAATATATCTATCACCCACAAGGCAATTCACACAACTAGTCCATGAGGAGGTGAGACAATGAGGTTCCAGTGTGCAGCTCTGAATGAATTCAGGGGTAACTTGTAGAATTTTTAAAAGAATAGATGTGTTCACTCAGTAAATATTCATTGAGTATTTTTATGGTGCAAGTACAGCTCTGGGCACTGGGGCAGAAGCAATGACAAGAAGACACATGTAATTCCTTTGTGCAGAAAATAACTGACAGGTTGAAAAATAAATGACAACCAGCAGACATAGAGTCATGGACACGGAGTGACTATCTACTACCTGGATTGTCAGCTATTTGACCTTCCAACGCCCGGCTGCTTTCTCCCTCCTCTCTCGGAAGCTCATCTTTATCTTCTTTTAGATACAAAGAATTGGGTTTCATTTTTTTCAAACAAGACTTGTTTTTGCTATTTGTCCCCATGTCCACATGCATGGACTCTTCATTCCCCTTCCTTCTCTTCTGCACTCCCATCCCCACAGCCTCCTTTCCTGCCACATGGGGACCTTTTCTGGGCATCCCCATTTCTCGACTCCTCTTGTTTCTCTCTCATGGTCTCCTATCTAATTCTGTAGGCTGTATCCACTCTCACAACCCTATATTTATTTACATATGTATTACTCAGTATTGAGGGATTTATTGAATTAGTTTACAGGATCAGACTTGAATGTTGAGGAACCCAGTAACTAGATGTAGACTGGAGAGTTGGAGAACCCCATAGCTCTTCAGTCCAAGGCTCAGCAGTCTCGATCTGGACTAAAGTCCTAGAGGATTCCTGGAGAGCCAGAGGTCATCGGTCCACATTGGAAGACTGAAGAAACTTGGATCCAATGACTATGTATGATAGCAGAGCAGGATGGATGTGTACATGAGTGCGTAGCAAGAACAGGCAGGTAAACAGCATACGCCTGTGAGTAGCATGACCAGCTAGGAGAAAAGGCACTGTGTTCTCTCTGAGCTTCCTTATATAGTTCAGAAGGGCCAACCATTCTAGAGGAAGGATTGTCCTTCCTCCTTTAATCCTTCCTAGAAACACCCTCAGAACACCAAAGATATGTTTGTTTTCCTTGATTCCTACTCTGACCAAGCTAAGAACAGACCTTAACATCACGCCATTAAAAGTTAGGATCCCTGGGCTGGGCAGTGGTTCAGTAGTTAATGGTATTTGTTTGTAACCCCTGCTGACCCAGGGTTCAGTTCCCCAGTACCCATGTAAAACCAGATGCAGAAAGTGGTACATACATCTGAACTTCAACTGCAACAGCAAGAGGCCCTGGAATGACCATTCTCTCTCTCTCTGTCTCTCTCTCTCTCTCTCTCTCTCTCTCTCTTTCTTGCTTTCTTTCTCCTTCCTTACAAGTTAATAAATGATATTTTTAAGTTTGGATCCACATATGAGAGAAAACATGCAATTTTTGTCTGTCTGAATCTAGATTACCTCAATATATAATTTCAAGATCCATCTATTATCCTGTAAATTTCATAGTTTCATCTTTTGTTTATAGCTGAGTAAAATTCCATTGTGTATATATGCCATATTGATACAGAGCAATAAGGCAAAAGAAATATTTGAAAGAGATAAAAATAGAGAAAAATGTAGTTATTCTCAGTCACAGCTGACATGATTCTAGGCTTAAGAGAACCTAAAGATTGTACCAGAAAAGTCTCAGATTTAATGAACACTTTCAAGAAAATTACAGGATATAAAATCAACATACAAAAGTCAGTAACTTTCATGCGTATTAATAATGAACTTACTAAGAAATTAGGAACCAATATTCCAATAGCTCCCAAAAATACAGTACTTGGGAATAAATATCACCAAGGGTATGTAAAACCTTTAATGCCTTGTAAAAAGAAATTCGAGAAGATAATAGATCATGGTGATACCTTAGATACTCCTGGATTGGCAAAATTAATATTGTGAAAATTGGCTAGCTTACCAAATGTAATCTACAAATTCAATGCAATCCCCATCAAAATTCCCATGGCATTCTTCAACAGAACTAGTAAAAAGTATAAAAATTAATATGGAATTCCAAAAGGCCATGTATAGCCAAAACAATCTTGAGCAGAAAGAACACTGAAAGTTTCACAATGCCTAACTTCAAATTATACTACAAAGCTATAGTGACAAAGACAGCACAAAATCAGTCCTATAGAGCAATGGAACAGAAGAAAGGACACAGAAATATACCATATAGCTATGACCACCTATTTTTTGACCATCTATTTTTTTGACAAGGGTATGAAAAACATAACCCTGAAGAAAAGACAACCCATTCAATGAAAGGTGCTGGCAAAACTGGATATCCACCTGCATGAGAATGGAATTACGTTCACTCTAGCTTTTCTTGTTTTCCTAATATGGTGGGAGAAAGATAGGAAGAAAATTATCAAGAATACCATATTACAAAGACTGAAGGGCTGGAGAAATGGCTCAGCAGTTAAGGCACTTGCCTCCAGTGCCTAAGGCCCCAGGTTCAATTCCCCAGGACCCACATAAGCCAGACCCACAAGGTGGTGGCCTTAGTGCTCTATCTATCTATCTATCTATCTATCTATCTATCTATCTATCTATCTGTATCTCTCTGCTTGAAAGTGAATAAATAAAATATTTTTAATTGGAGAATTTGGGATAACAACTCATGGTTTGCCCACTAAATAATGTAACTCATTATGGACAATAAATTTATATTTAAAAAAAAGACTGGAAACCCCTCCCCACCACATGGAAGAAGTAGAGAATGGAGGACAGGCCCAAGGGCTGCAATGTACCAATGTGGGGAAAGCAGGCGCTACATAAAAGACTTGTGAAAGGTCAAGACTCTCTAGGAACAGCATCCTTGAACATCTGACCTCTCACAGCTCGCTGGCACAATTCCACCATCGAAGTGCTCTCTTAATCAACTGTCTCTTTCTACTGCTCTCTATATGTACCTGGACCAATTCTTTGGTCCTTGTTGCAGTCAGCTTGCTCTGCTGCTGTGCAGAAAGAACCCAAACAAAAATGTCTTATGGAGTAATGGGTTTATTAGGCTTATGGGGAGACTCCATCCTGGCAGGGAAAAAGATAGCATGAGCAGAGAAAGGGGTGGACAACACCTCTGCCACAGCACTGCAAACAGCTCATGCCATCATTTTCCCTGCCAGGATGGAGTCTCCCCTCGAGTCCATAAGCCTAATAAACCTATTCCTCAATAAGTCACTTTTGCTTGGGTTCTTTCTGCACAGCAACTAGAATGCTGACTGCAACAGCTGGTATATAACAGGGTCTGAATTAGGTTAACCCCACAGTGAATTGTTGGGAGGAAGACCCATGAGATCCCCTAAATAATGCAGGTCATTGCCAATGCACTTGGTTACGTGCCAGAGCTAAAAGGTAAAACCCTAAGAGGGAAACCAGTTCCCTCTGGCTAGTCCTCATAGTGCTAGAAAATGCTATGGGAGCTGCTAGGAAACATTGATGATAAATGGCATGAATAAGCAAGCAAAAAGGGAAAGACATTTTGTAAGACTCAAAAAAAATGTCAGGAAACAAGAGACCACAAGGTAGAGGCTAGGAGGCTATTCCAGATTAGCAGTGGACATGGAGAGGGTGGACTGAATCAAGAGATGTGTAGGAGGTGAAGGCATTAGGACTCAGTTATTGACAGGAGTGATAAGGATGGGGAAGAGTCAAGAGTGATACGTAGAGTATGGTCATGTTTGGAGATTAAGAACTTGATAAAAGGATGAGCTGCATAGTGCTCATCATCGAATTTTCCAGAAAACTATTTTTTCTGAATATTCTTAAGAGGAATTAAGCAGAAAGCAATTTGTGCTCCACTCCTGTCAGCATAATGATAAAGAATCTGACATGCAGATATTGCACCCCAAGAACCATCCTTGACTTCCTGATTTGGGGGAGCCATGTCTGTCTGTTCCCACGGCCGCCATGGTAACCTGGCATAAAGCAGGTGCTCTGTGAACAGCCCTCACCAGCTGAAAAGAAAATGTGGGCTCATCCAGCAAAGGTGCCCGTTGCACTTTTTGGACCTCTCTGTCCTCACAATTAAGGATTTCCCCAGCAACTTTCTCAGAGTTTTTGAAAGAATTAAATACAGAAATTCCCATGAAGGCATAGAACAGCACATAACATATAGTAAATCCTCAAAACTATTTTTATTAATATATTTTAGGAAACTTCTAATTTGTCATATGGACTTTTATGACATTATTTTAAAAAAGTGAGACTCCTGAGACTTGCCTGGAACCCTTGGGGTCGGCTTTGGAGCTCTCAAGCACACCAAGCTCTGGGCCCCGAGGAGTCATTAAAGATGCCCTTCCCTGCTGAATCTTCAGAAGTTGAGCAGCAAGGGGTCAGTGGTGTGTGAACACTAGACTTATCTATATTTCTCCAGTAAGGAGTCCAAGACAATGGTGGTTTAAGTTCCCCTGCTGGCCGTACCTTTAGGAACATAAATGCAGGACCATACATAGGCGGATTAATGGCTGAACCATCATAACTCCAAAGGCCAGCACAGAAGGCTGCTCTGTGAATCCAAGCCACCTGTTCCCTCTGGATCCAGTCGGACAACCTGGAAAGCTCAGGATTGGAAGAAGCATAAAAATGAATGGAGGAGAGGAAGCAGGATATGTGATGGGAAGGCTGAAGTAAAGATTGTGACTAAGATTCTAGCTGTCCTCAGGATCCCCAGGATCATGGCTGCTGGTTCCTCCTGTCTGGACTTATCAGCATCTCAAGCTATTTGGACCAACAGAGTCTGCTGAAAAAGAGAAGATAATGGAAGTATTTGTCTCATGACCATAAAGAATTAGATTCATGAGCAACAGGGAATAAAGCAAGGGAGAGTTATTGAGGAAAGGGTGGAGACACCCCAAAGAGTCAGAGCAAGAATGCTTAAGATTTCTGTGGGCATCTGAAGAAGAGAAAGAAAGGAAAAAAAATGGGGAAGTTCTGATTCTCCCAGCATAAGATTCCTAGGGGAAAATTCTAGTTTATCAGGGCACTTTGCTTCAATAGTTTCATAGACAAATTGAAGGTGTACTCGGGAATATCTTCAGGCCTTGAAGGTCGGGACAGCTGTCATCAGGTTACAACAATGAGTTGCCTGGTGCCTCAGAGTTTACAATAGTCTTTAATACAGACGTGATGAGGGTATTTTCATAATATTTTCTTTGTTTCATCTCCTTCTGCCCTGTGGCTCCTGCCCATTGAATTAAAAACATTCATTTCTTCAAGGACACTAAACACAAGTCACTCCTCTACTTTGAGTTTAATCGCAGTATTTTTCTTCTATGCATTGAGGAAAATGTTTTCTTTAAAATATTTAATTTATTTACTTATTTGAGAAAGAGTGAATAAGAGAGAGAGAAAGGCAGACAGAGAGAGAGAATGGATTGCCAGGGCCTCCAGCCACTGCAAGTGAACTCCAGACACATGAACCACCTTGTGCATCTTGATGTGAGTATTGAGAATCAAATCTGGGTCCTTCTGCTTTGCAGGCAAATGCCTTAACCACTAAGCCATATCTCCAGCCCCCAAAAATGTTTTCCAAAGCTAAGATTTGATTAAAGAAAAGAAATAAATCTAAACTTCATGGTTGGTATACGATGAGTAAAAACTGGAGGAATGAGCTCTGAGCTCTGCAGAGCTCCCCAGCAGGCTGATCTAGCCATCAGGGTGGACTCACCCCAGGAGGGGTCCTCAGAAGCTGTCTCAGAGGTGAACTGAGGTGAGAGGTATTCGCTGGGGCTCACCTCTTGTGAAAGTGAGGGGGACTCAGGAGAAGCGCTAATGAAGCCTCAGCCAAAATACCTGGGAGTTCTCCCTGAGTGTCACCCACCAGAGATGTCTCTGCCTCAGCCAAAATACCTGGGAATTCTCCCCTGAGTGTCACCCACCAGAGATGCCTCTGCCTCAGCTGGGGGCTGCCTGTGGCTGGCCTAACCTGGGGGAAAATGAGCTCTAAAAATGCCTGTTCAGGAGGAGCCTAGGAGCTGGGGCCACGTGTTACCTGTCCTCCCAACTAAAGGGACAATTCCTTTCCCTGGTGGTTGAGGATGCCCATCCTCATGTGTCTACAACACAGTGTCCTTCCAGTTTGAAGGACTGGATGATGAAAGAGAGAAAGATGTAAGACGAGAGATGCATGGCTTTGAGATTCTGACAAATAAAAAGAATCAGGCTCTAGTTGTTTGGGAATATAACAAAAGAACATTGAAAATGCAAGGGGTCTTTTCACAAAGACTTTTCTGCCCACTGTGCATTTAAGAGATTGACTTAGTGACTGAAGTCCACCCCAAGAGCAGTGCTGGCCTGCATGGTCCAGTGCCTGAAGCTATTCAGAGCACTAAGTTCAAGGCCAAGGTTTGGAGAGGATTCCCTAACTTCTACTCCAGCTCCTTACCCCAACTCTGAATCCATAGATCTGCCAACCTGCACCTGCTTATTAAAGGAGAAGCTTCAGGGTAGGTTAAGACTTCAGACAGCATGGAGAGAATTACTCAGCTTTTCTTGAGCTTCTCATTTCAGGACTAGAATCTCCTCTGCTCAGTCCTCTATGACTCCTGACTTCCAAGCCTAAGGGAGAGCTTCCCAGCCCAGAAAATTCGGAAGAATCCCTGCTGAACTCCATCCTGATGACTCGGAGCAAAAGAAACATCCATCTTGGCTGGCAGGGATGGCAGCCTGATGGGTGAGGAATGATGGTGTTCACCCAGGCCCTGAGGGGGCTGTGTTACAGGGAAGAAAATGAATCTCCACACTCCATCCTGCCCGCTTGGTGCCCTCACTTACCATCGCCTCCAGACACAGCAGTGAAGAAAAGCAGAAAACCAAGCTGGACGCAGGCTGCTTAAGCATTAAGCCACCAAGCACCTCAGCAGGGGCCCAAGAAGGAGGGAGACAAGTTCAAGTGAAACAGAAGGAAGAAGTAGCAAATTTCCAAGTTCCATTTTGTGTAAATACAGCTAAAGAAACTCCCCTATCCATTGACCACCCCTCCTGAAGTCCTACCCCGTGCGTTCAGGGTCATTACGGCCATGCTCATCATCAAGTTCTAGTACTCATCAGCCCCAAATGTATGCAGTTTACTGTCTCAGAGAGAATGGAAGAATTTAACCCGGGTTTGATTAATTTAATTATTTTCACTCTAAAATACTGTTAATTTGAAGTAGTCACAAAACTTGGATATTGTCTGGTAATTCACACTTCCTTTTCATTCATATTTAAGGGGTCAGAGTGTGCCTGATATATATTTATTCTTTGAGAAGGTTCTGAAGGCATTCAAGGAACTGGAAATGTTTTAAGGAATTGTCACTGAATTGTAGTCACACATCAGTGAAAGGAGACTCATGGAAACTGGGCTGAGAACTGGGGTGCTCACTCATAATCTACACCAGGGCTCAACCTCAGGGACTGGGGATGAGCTTCCTAAGGGTGCGGGTCTGGCATGCCTCTTGGGAATACAGAAAGCATGGGGTAAAAGTCTGGGCTGTGGCTCAAGTCAGCACATGTGATGGTTGGACACAAAAATCGTGGGGAGTTCAAAAGGTGGAGATGAGTTCCTGGTCATGCTGGAGCCACACTGCTCTCTCTCTCTCTCTCTCTCTCTCTCTCTCTCTCTCTCTCTCTCACACACACACACACACACACACACACACACACACACACACACAGCACAAGGGAAAGCTGCTCCAGGGAAAGGAGATATGGACTCCAATGTGCAATGCTCCTGCCATGTTGGTTTTCCGGGCTTTTCATGACGTGGCGACAATCAAGATTACCCTTGTGACTTGACTCTGTGTGTGTCATTCGCTAATGGCAGTAGCAAAATGTGTGCACTCTTACGCATGTAAGGAATAAGGCAATGCTGACAAGCTAGAGTCAGACCACAGTACCAGCCACGGGCCTCTGCTCCTTTCCTTTCCTGCCCTCAGCCTGTGAAAACCTTCCATTTCAACCACCCACAATACAGGGGAAGGGGTGACCAACATTCCTAATGCTCCTCCCACAGAAGAACCAAAATATCTTTTCAAATGTCAATGAGGACTCCTAATTATCCATTCTCTTTTCCTTCTACCAGAAAGCTGAGATGGCCCGACACCCCTTGATGAGGTTCAAGTGCACCTGAAGAGCTGAGCTACGGGGCTTTCCAGACTAGCAGATGGCATTTGAGATGAGACCAAAAAAGACCTGATCTGTTCCTTCAAGGACAATCTAATGTAGAATGCGTTGTCCATCTCATTCATTTGTTCATTCAGTCATTCAGCCACCTAGCACCCAGCACCACATTGAACAGGAAGTGCTCTGTGTCACACAGTTATTATAAAAGATAAATGAGAATCAGAGGCAAAGTAACATCTGCTCAAACAAGCTGCTAGGAAAACACGCCCACAAATCAGATCAAAACTGTAGTGTCTGAAGTCTAGAAGACATGAAGAAAATCAAACAAGACACGAAGAACAATATAAATCAGAATATAAAACTTCGGAAATGAGATGGTAGCATTCAAGAATTAAGCAAAAGGGGGAACTCAAAAATAGTATATGACCGAGGGGACATAAGACTAATAAACAGCAAATGTTGTCTTTAGACATCTTTTTTATTTTAATATATATATTTATTGACCATAATGAGTTACATTATTTAGTGGGCAAACAATGAGTTGTTATCCCCAATTCCCCAATGCTCCCCCTCCCAATCCCCAATCAGCTGGAATTCTCTTCTGTGGGTCATCTGGGTCAGTCCTTGTGGCAGTGGACCATGGATAGCCTAGTACTCAGCCCGGTACTCCTGGCCCAAGTGTGTTGTTACTGAGGGGTGCCATGCCTCTGGATAGTCTCCCCCACCATGGCTCTCACAATCTTTCCACCCCCTCTTCCGCTCAGGTCCCTGAGTCGTGATGGGTGAGTATTAAGGCTGCTTTAAGGTTGTGAGCTTAGGGGGCTTTGTGTTGAAAATTGTTGGTTCGTCCCCCTGGTTTATCCTATGTTGATTGAATGGCTGTGGCTGTGGGTCCCTTGTTCATCCCGTCATTCTCTGTGGGCTCTATATGGATCCTCCACGGTATGACTGTGGTGGCTCATCTCTTGCGAGAATCTCTGCTATCTGCCTACAGTTGGTTGGTAGGGTTAGATGGGCCACAACTCTCTAGCTGCATCCTGAAAAATACAAACACAATCTCCATCAGAGAGTGAGATCAGTATAGATTAAGAAATATACACAATTCTGGATTACCTAGATTCTATTTTTAGTAGCCTCCCGTCCATCGGTCCCATAGTGCATCTTAGACATCTTAAGAAGAGCATAAAGAAAAGAACATGAAAAAAATTAAAGAGAAAAGACAATGAAAAGTGGGACTTTAGTATATTCTCCCTCATCTGTGGCCCCTAATCAGGTTAAACTTGAACAGTAAGCAAACCTGACGTGTGGTTCAGGAGATAAAGGGGACAGAAGAAAATGGGGGGCGGGGGCAGGGGGAAGTGACAGAGGGGGAGATAGACATTAATATAAGCTAACAAGAATCTGACTGCATAGAATCCTTTCTTCTGTACAAGTTCTTGAGGTAGCTGGAGGCATCGTGTGGTAACAAGGGCCCCCAAAGAGGGGAAAACTACCTCCAGTACAAATGACTCTGACCTTTGGCTCCCTGTCCCAGTGAGTAGTTACTGCCCACAATGAGCTGCTGACCGAAGTGATCTACATGGTTCATAAAATAAGACAAACTTTTGTCACAGCTCTTGAATACCCACCTTAGAAAAAAGATAAGGCTCTATGGCTGAAGATTCCACAGACTGCTGTCACACAACACTGAGAGACCTTGATGAATCCAAAAAAGGAATCCAGCTCCCAGAAGGCTAGCCTGCGTGATGCTGGAAGGTGTTGCATGAGCTGCCCGGGGAACCAGACCAACGATATTCCGAGAAATCAGGGGACATCCTCAAGCTACACTGACCAATGGCCTGAGAATGCAGAACACACTGTTATATGGCACAGACTAGCAAGACAAGAAGTGCCCATCTGTGCAATAGTGAGCTCAACCTAGGTGGGTGATCAACAGCTGGTTAATTGTCTATGAGATCCGCTCAGTGGCAGGGAACCCTTGACTGTTGCGGGGATCCAAGACAACCTTGAATGGGGACCAAGAACCCGATCTCCAAGGGAAAGTCCTCACTAACCATAGGTTCTCAGAAAGGCTACACCCTTCAAATGCTCACCAAACTAGCAATGTTTGTCTCAATTAACCAATAATGATCTCACTCTTCACTGAAGATTCTGTTTGCATTTTTCAGAAATCAATGAGAACCATGGAAACTGAACTCTACCAAGTGGACCTGAGTTGATGGGGGGCACCCAAGCAGGAGATGAACCACCTCAAATTCACCATTTAGAGCCCTAACACAACCTCTAAGGAAGTGGTGTGTTGAGCAGAGCTATTCCCACAGCAAGGCAGATATTCTAGGGAAGGATAATGGAGAGAGGCACCAAGGGTGCCCAAAACAAATCCATAGACTCTTAAGAACCTAACAATCATGCAAAATTTAAACTCACACACCATGACTCAGGTAAATTTGTGGAAGAGGTGGCTGAAAGAATGTAAGAGCCATGGTGGGGGGGAAAATATATAAAATATAAAATATATATTTTATATATAAATATATAAAATATAAAATATATAAAGGAGTATGTCATCTTGGTTTTAAGAGGTTTTCTCTAATAACTTATGATACTGAGCATCTTGTTATGTTACTATAAATAACTATACACCGATAAAAATGTTAAAATAGTATCACCTAGAAGACATACAATAAACGAGGAGGGGTTAGTAACATATAACTACAGTCCTAGCACATGGAAGGTTAAAGAAGGGACCCTGTCTAGAAAGAGAGGGAAAGGAAAAGTAGGAGATTAAAAACAATTTATGAGCAAGTTAAATTATACTCAAAGAATATCTAATACAGAAACTGTAGAAGTCTCTGAAAGAAGAAATTCAAGGAAAGGTGAATAGTTACTAAAAAACAAAACAAGAAAACACAATACAGACACTTGACACAGAGAAAGGACATATTTACTACATGCTTAAGAAAACTGACCCAGAATCCCAGAATGATCAACATTATATATATATAATAAACATGTGTACATATCTATATACTAGACAAGTATATCTAGTTAGGTTCTTCTTGTTGGAACAAAATACATGACCAGAAGCAGCTTAGGGAAGAAAGCATGTATGTCGTTTGGCTTACAGCTCCATCATGGCAGGAGCAGGAAGCTCCTAAAATTTCCTAAAATTTCCCCAGCTTCCTAGAACAATGCCACCAACTGGGAATTAAATATCCAAACCCATGAGTTAATGGGTGATATTTTAACCAAGCACAATATTCTAACAAAATAGCTTAAAAGAAAAATAAAATAATCCTTTGGAGTATAAAGAAAAGCAGAGCATGGTGACTGATAAGAGGAAGAACATTAGATAATTGTGAACTTGTCAACAATAATGCTTTATTGTAGAAGAAATGGAGTGTTGTATTGAAGATATTCAAGGGAAAAATTCAAAGGAAGCCAACAATTTTATAACTAGCAAAGCTGTCTTTCAAGTATACTATATCTCTTGAAGAATTATCACCAGAAAGGAACTCAAAAATTGTTAATCCATGTGTCCTTTCACAGAATCTACTAGGAAATGGTTCAAGCATCAAAATAAAGAAACATCGACTCAAGGGATAATGGTGAATATCAAATGTGTGCACTTGTGGAACAAGGATGGTTAAAGGGGAGATACGTAGCGGCTACATGCTCAGATGATGTAGACAGTAACTCGTACAAAGAATGAAGAGCACATGCAAAAACACTGAACTTTTTTCCCTAGTTTTATTGGAGGTCACAGTATCCATATTGTGATGCTGAGATGATTTCGCAGGGAAGATGGGAGAGTATATGTATGAGTGATCATAAATCATTAGATAGTGTGTTAGTCAGGGTTCTCGAGAGGAACAGAACCAACAGAATGGATTGTAGTAAAGGAAAAGGGGATTTATTGGATAGCTCACACAGTCCCATAATAGCAGTCTTCAGTTCCAATGATCCAAGGAGCCAGTGGCTGCTCAGTCCACATGGCTGGATGCCTCAGCAGTCCCAGACCAGCACTGAAAACATAAAGGCTTCCAGGGAGCTGTTGGTCTTCAATCCAGGCTGGAGTGCTGAGAAAGTTTTGTTCCAATGCTGATGAAGAGATGCACAGCAAGCACCAGCAGTCAGGCAGGAAGGGAGGCAGGGAGGGGGCAGATATTTCGTTCCCCTTTATATAACCTTAGGGTGGGGTCTTGCAACCCTATCCCAGACTTGTTGGCTTGCTGAGTCTCTGGGATTTCCTTCCTGCACTGCCCACACAGGAAAGGATGTTAATTCTAGCTTCCCTGAGCTTCCTTACATCCTGCACCCTACTAAGAGGGCTGCCTTCCTGTGATAAACATCAAATACCCACCAAAGATAATTTTAAAAATCAAGTTGATAACGAAACCTAACCATCACTGATCCACGGAAGAGGATATCCAGCTGATAGGGAATAGGGAAGAAGGAAATTGGGGAAATGGGGATACCAACACATTATTTGCTTATTCAATGTATCTAATTATGGATAATATATATAATTAGATATTATATATATATATTTAAATACATTAATTCAGAATCATTTTAAAAATTGGTAATTTCTGAAGGAAATAATTACCAATTGACTTAAGAGATAGTAAATAACGGGAAAAATCAAGCATGTATTTTATCTTTCTTAAATAAACTCGATACCTTCCGGTACTCCAACAGTAGATGATAGAAATCTTTGAAATACAGAAATAGTTGGGTAAGGAGAATGAATGGGCTGCTTTCATTACAAAGGGAAAAAAAGGAGACATGGAGAAAGAACGCGCCACCTACAGGCAGCCAGAGGAATGGAGCTGAATCTGATGAACCCTCTGCCTGCAGTTGCTAATTCCCAATAATAAAGAAAACACAGGACCAAACTAAACTAGACCACAGCACGCACGCACGCACGCACGCACGCATGCACGCACGCACAAGTGATCAGCCTATAAGTCAACAGTGCGGTTATGTTACTGAAAGGGGTAAGTTGAGGTACCTGCAGAGCATGTAGGGTGGCTGGCAAAACTCTATTTCTTATAATTGTATTTATTTTGCAGCAAGAGTAAGAAAACAAAAACGGTATATTTATTTTGTGTGGCTTTCTTTATCTTTGTCTTAGTTACAGATTTTTAAGACCTGTTGCAAAATGAAGAATAAATGTGTGAAGCAAATCTAGCTTCCTAAATTGTTTTCTCTTGGTGAATCCATATTTAATTGAATACTCTGCATGTTCTGGGACTGTTTTCAAAACTCATTACAGTGTAATCACTCAACCAATGTTCAGAGGGCCTACTATTCGCAATGTACTTCTGTTCTGCTGTCGTTGGCTTGCACCTGCTGACACCTGCCTCCTTTCTTAGTACGGTCTAAGTACGGTCTTTCTTAGTACTGAAAGTTTTCACTGCTGGTTTAGGATTTTGCCAACAGTCCATTTATGAGGACTGTTTCATTGTAGGAATTGTTTTCTGTGATTTGAAAAGAAGATCACAAGACACATCTAGTCAGCACAAAATGAAGTGACCTTTCCCCTTAGAATACCCGGCCATCCAAGGTGCTTGCTGATGATTGGCTCTTCTTGGTCTTTACTTTGATGACTTATCCCAGCTCCACAACCATTCCACACCTCAGATATCTAGCACAATAACTAGAGAAGTGAGTTTCTACAGAGGTTTACAATGGAAATTCCTAGCAAAACCAATGTGTGCAACTGGGGCTGTTTGTTTATTTCTTTGTTCGTTTCAGCAAGCTAAGATCACAAACATCAGGGAGTAACTTAATCCTTTTCAACAGATGTGGTCATTTGAAACAGATGTCCCCCATCAACCCAAGTGTTCGGAATGTCAGGTTCCCAAGCTGGTGGCAATTTGGGAGATGGAGCCTTGCTGAAGAAGGTGTGTTGTTGGGGGGCAGATTTAAGAGTACTGTAGCCAGCGCCCCCTTGCCAGAGCTCAGCTTACATTTTTGCTGCTGATTTTCACCTGCTATAGCAGAGGTGATGTCCAGCCTCTGCTCATGCCATGCTTTCCCCTGCCATCATGAAGCTTCCCCTCCAGACTATAAGCAAAAAGGAAAAACTTGCCTCCTTCCATCTGCTGCTTTTGGTCAGTTGCTTTATCCCAGATTTGAGAAGATAACTCCAACAAGAGATAAACTGAGTTCTGCAGCCAAAATGTAGCACAAGTTTACATGCAAATCAAAGGTACCAAAAATTACAAATCTTCAATACTCCTTCATAAATCCAAAAGATTTTATCTCAATGAAGAATGTTACACAAATAGACAATTGATAAAAATATTAGCCACATGCATGAGCCTGTTTTTAACAGATTACATGCATTCACTTATGCAATTCTCACCATAACCCAGAGGTGATCCTGTTTTACAGATTGTGGGACAGAGAAGCAAAGAACTCAAATCACCTGTGACAAAGTTCTCAAACACTGCAAGATTTCAAACCATGGGGTCAAGCCTCAGAGCCTGTACTGTTAACCACAGGTCACTTCACCCCCATCGGTTCTTAACATCTGGAAATGCTCAGGAAATGCTACAATAAGGAAGACTGTATTTAAATGCTGCCTGACTTGTCCAATTTTTGATGGCTCCTTTTTGGCAGCGAGCACGGCCAATCGATAATCAAATCGCATCCATTCTATCTACTTAATAGCTCTTGCAGCTATGGGCTTCTCTCCATCCACATTGCTGCTTCTCTGTCATTCAAGCCACCATCATCCAGCACTTGGGAGGCAGAGGTAGGAGGATCACCATGAGTTCAAGGCTACCCTGACACTCCATAGTGAATTCCAGGTCAGCCTGGGCTAGAGTGAGACCCTATCTCAAAAACACAAGCCACCATCATTCCCCGACTCAATTATTACAATCACATCCTCCAATGGCTTCATGTCTCTAGTAATGCTGGAGATAAAGATGAGATCAAAAACAGAAATATAAAAAGATGCCAACGTGGCCAAAGAATGGACACAGACTAGTCTCAATGACTTCTAGAAGCAAGGGCTGGAAAGAGAGAGGATGAAGTAATAACAAGTCCAGGTATTTCTGAATCTAGAGAAAGTCCAAAGAAGTGTTAGTATGAAGACTTTAAGGACATCCACACACTGGTACACAATGCAGGCTGCCTGGGTCTGCCCTCCAAGAGGATGGCCTGGGGAAACAGCAGTAGAAAAGACTTGTCTGCTCTCGGGTCTAACTAGTCCCATCTCCCTGGGGCCCGGGGTCTCCTGATCAGAGCAGCTCCTGTGCTGGCCTGGCTAAGCTGTCCCCGTGCCAGTCACTGGGCAGGAAGGAGACTCATCACATGACTCAACATAATCCTCCTTTTCCTCCCTTCCTGAAGCCGCACGCTGCAGAAAGCACAGTGGAAATGCAGATAATTTGGGCAAGAAAGATCCTGCTGTTCAGCATTCTCTGGGTGTCTGCACACTTACCTCTCCAAGGTGTCTCCTTGTCCCAGCCTCTCCCCGGGGACACAGGTATGTGGACAGTGGGGTCAGCCACCCTGGCTGCAGCCTCATCTAGATAAGGTGCTGGGAGAGGGAAGGACTCTTGGCTTACTGTTGTTGCTTCTGTATTTGCACTGCCTTTTAGCTTTGGGGAGGATGTCACTGTTGAACCCTTCAATAAGTTCTTAAAATCAGCTTTAAAGTAACTCAAAGAGATCAAGAAATAGGCAAGGCTCCAGTTTTTATTGTTGGAGAAATTATCATTGAAAAAACAACCTTTCTTCTTAGAAACTCCTTAGAATAGCAGATGCCACTTTGAAGGCCTGAGGACAGCCTAGACTCTGCAATGAGAAAATGAAATGTATAGTTATTAGAAAAACTTACTCGTTAGAGGCATAGTTTCTTGTTGGGGAGGAGAGGAGCTCAGAATTCCCTTTTAGAGGCAGGCATGGAAGAGTGATTTAATAAATTTCTGCTTTTAAATTCCTCCACCATCAGTTTATTTCATTAAATAATCTCTTTCCAACTTTCCAGTCCCAAAGACTCACTTTTTAAGACTCTCTATTATATTAAGAAAATTCTATATTTTCAGTGAGATCTTTGTGGTCTTGAAATGTGTGACTCTAACATTCTCCCAACTCTCACCTCCTTCTCCTTGGCAGGAAATAACACCCAATGTGCTGTTTCTCCTTCATCGGAGTTTCCCCAAGGGTTTTTCACTAAGCAGGAGAGTACAGATGGAGGCTTCATAATCTACTTGCTACTTATCCTTTACATGCTCATGGCTGTGGCTCTTGTCTGCGACAACTACTTCTTGCCATCTCTGGAAATCATCAGTGAATGTAAGTGGCTGGAAAGCCCTTCTGGAACCTTCCAGAATAGCTGTGCCATGCAGATCTGACTAGGTTTGAAGGCGCTCCTAACTCTGGTTGCAGAGTACTGACTTGTGGATCATGGGACCTCTGTGTCCGAAGGAACTAGCCAAATGTGATCTCTCTTGATAGTTCTTGGTCTCAGGGCATCTCTAAGTTCCTGCTAGAATGCCTATCTCCAGAAACTTCTGTTTGTCTAAGCCATAGCCTGGCTGGCTGTCAGAAAGAGCTGTCCTAAGATTTTTACATCTATGTTTTTGTGGCCTCTAATACTTATCATTTTATATTTCAAGCAAGCACCTTTAGTTACTGAGGCATCATCTCCCCATCCCCGCATTTTATATTTTAAAACTTTTTTTTTTCATTTTTAATCTAAGATCACCAAAACCTTGTTTTAAAGAGCTAGGTGAGAAACAGATGTGATTTGGGACCACCCTTCACTTTCTTCCTTTCCTGGCACCCTGCCATTAAGAAAAGTTGATATTGAAGAAGCAATAAATAAATAAATCCTTAATTCTATGTAGCGGCCTCAGTCATCAAATATAAATCCAGTTATTAAACATTAATGTTTGTTAGTGGTTTCTGAATATAAGGTCAGCCTGTCCAAGCCCCTGAGATCTATTTCTCCAACACTGTATTGCCCAGAAGTGTGATTTAGACCTCCACTGCACTGTACCCTAAAACCAGGACATCAGGGTGGTTCACATAGTGTCTCATGTTTCTGTCTCTGCTTAGAGTAAGTGGTTGGGCATGTTCACTTTACAGCGAAGTCAAAGTTAAGGGTGGATTGTTCTCTTGCAAGGCAACTGAATGACACAGTATCCTCAATTCTCTCTCTGTGTTTCTGTCTCTGTCTCTCTCTCTCTCACACACACACAAGAGATAGAGATAGAGAGCTGCCATTTTTCACCAAATGAAAGAGTATGAATGGAAAACTCCTTGTACCCTTGCTGAAATGCAAAGCAAGTATGTTCTCTGTTGTCCACAAGAAATAGCACTTACTTAACTTCAAACAGCACCTGACACTAGCAGAGGCACTAAACCTCGATTCAGTTCATGAAAATACAAAGTTTACTCCAGGTAGCATTATTTAAGTAGATACAATATACAGTGACACCTTATGTTGATACTGCATCGATATTTTCTTTATTACAGGTCAAATTATTTTAACATATTATTTTTACATAGATTAATGAAATGTCATAACAAAAGGGTAAACTTGCCCACAATATCACCACGCCAAGATCCCCAAAGCTACCATTTTGTATAAAGTATTTTCTGTCAGCTTTTTGAGTGTGTATATATATATATATATATATATATATGTGTGTGTGTGTGTGTGTGTATGAGAATATATATGTATGTGTGTATCAAAGGCTCTTGACTTTTTCTCATATAATGTGTTATTGCTTCCTTTCCATATTACTACTCATTTTAATGGTACCATGAGAATCCATCCATGATCCTATGAATAATTTGAGCTAACACTGATTTTTACTTTTTCCAGTAACGGAATAGAAATGATTATTTTTAGTAATTTTCTTTTTCAACATTTTTTAAACATTTTATTTATTTATTTGCGAGTGGAAAGAGAGAGAATGAATGGGTATGTCAGGGCCTCCAGCTGCTGCAAATGAATTCCACATTCCTGTACCACCTTGTGCATCTGACTTTATGTGGGTACTGGGGAATCAAACTGGACTCCTTAAACTTTGCAGGCAAGAGCTTTAACCACTGAGCAATCACTCCAGCCCAGAAATTATTATTTTTAAACTATCAACTTCATGGGAAATTTGTCTTATTTTTTTTTGTTTTATACCCCTACTTGTATAAATTCTTTGCACACTTCTCTGATCATTTTATGATTATGAGGCAGTGCTGTGAATATTTTGTCTTATAATAGTTACTGTTCAAAAGGGTTTGGGAGATGGCTTAGAATTAAAGATGCTTACTTCCAAAGCCTGCCTGTCCAGTTCAATTTCCCAGCTAGACGGACATTGACTTGCAGTAGTGAGCAACCCCAACACACAGGCAAATAAATAAATATTTTTTAAAAAGCATTCCATGAGTGTGCCAATTTAAACTTCCATAATGTAGAGCATCATGCACTCCAGAAAATGTTTATCACTTTCAATATCTGTGTTAATCGTGTTACACTAGAATTTCATGTCATAAAATTTATATTTATCTCATTTATGAGGATGAATGTTTTACTTTAATACTTTAAAAATATTTTAATTTGTGTGTGTGTGTGTGTGTGTGTGTGTGTGTACCAATCTCTTGCCACTATAAAGAAATGCCAGGAGCTTGTACCACTTTTTGCACCTGACTTTATGAGGATGGTGGGGATTCAGTCTGGGCCCACAGGCTTTGCAAGCAAGCACCTTTAACCCGTGATCCATCTCCTCAGTCCCAAAGTTTAATATTTGATGTGCTTATCGAAACTTGTAGTTTTACTTTTGTATTTACTTGCTTGCATTCTTTGGGGAGATATTTTTCTTTTTTATTGATTTTTTTCAGAAATTTAAATATACCTATAATGATATTAGGACTTTACCTAATATTTTATAAAATTTTTGTCTTTATTTTATATTGTATATTTATCATATTGAAGTTTAAATATTTGGAAGTAAATTCAGATGTCATTGAAAAAGTTATCTTTTATAATAATTTCCCTTTTGGTTTATGTTTAGAAAGACCTTTTAATCCTAGCTTCCAAAAATTGTAATATTTTCTTCTATTTACCTTCTTTTTTCTACATTGTTTCTCCCACTCAAAACGTGTGGAGATGGTTTGAATGTATGGTCCCATAGACTCAGGCTTGTAACTTGAATCTTCAGTGAGCACAGCCTACTGGAGCAGAAGTATGTCTCTGGGTCCAGCCCTACTAGGTGTGTTCAAAGCAGTTTGGAGCTGTGTTTGTGCTTGCTGGCCTTGGTGCTTGCTGGCTGTTTGAAGGTGTCTTTCTTTTATGCATTTAGGAAAGTGAACCAGCTTCTTTAGTCCTTGCTGGTGTTCCCTTAGAATTTATAAGCCTGAAAGAAACCCTTTCCTCCCATAAACTGTGGCTGGTTGGGTGTCCAGGAACTAGAAGCTGCCTTCAACACTTGTATTTATAGGACACTATTTTACAAGATGATCAGTCCTCATGTACTGAGCTCATATGTGTTTGTATTTCTATAATCCAAACTCCAATAATCTATTTGTCCATTCTTGTGTCCAGACTGTGACATTTAATTAGAAAAATGTAACAGACCAAAAATTTAAATGTTAAACATATGGCAATCACTGAATGCATTCTACACAGTGACTCTGCTGAACTGAAGGAATAAACTGATCAAGAATTCTGTTTAAGAGAGGTGTGGAGGTTCACACCTTTAATCCCAGCACTCAGGAGGCTAAGGTAGGAGAGTCATCATGAGCTCAAGAGCAGCTTGGAACTACAGAGTGGTTTCCAGGTCAGCCTGGTCTAGAAGTGAGACCTTGCCTCAATTTAAAAAAAAAAAAAAAGAAAGAAGAAAGGAAGGAAAAAATTGAGAGGAAAAAGGAAAAAAGAATTTTGCTTATAAAAAATGCCTTGTGTGCGGTAAAATATAAAAATAAATGTAACTAAAAGAAAACCCTTTTCCAGCCCTACAGAAGAAATGACTTTCTGTATGAAAAGTTAGATTATGCCTTCATAATAATCTGCATATCATAATGACTTCTACTATGGCATTTCTAGAATTTCTTTGAGACATCACCAACAAGCATGCATTTCTCAAACAAATCCCTCTGTCAGAAAACAACGCAGGAGCTGTTCAGAATATGACTGATAGATGCTCACATAACTACCAAATCTTTTTCAGCTGTTAAAAATTGACTCTGCTCTCAAGTATCAAAACTCGTGACAACAGAGAAAGAAACAGTGCTAGCTCAATTCATTTTTAAATGCTTATGAATCAATCCTGCCGGTTTAGTTAAGGTCTAGCATCGTCTCATTCAAATTATAATATCAGCAATAAAAAAACAATCCCCCCACAATTTGTTTACATCTACAGAAACTGGCTTCAAAAGAGCCTGCAAAAGGCATTAATTTCCTCTCTAGTTCCTTGATGGGCTATAATATTTTCACCCATTTTTGTCAGTAATAAGTGTTGATGTCACCCTAGAAACAATCCACTGAAGTATTCTACACTCTCCTTGAGTGTTCATTTATTTACCAGCTACTTATGATACAACCACAGAAGCCCAAGCATGATCCATATTTATGCATATATATGTAGCTTCATTTCTTCTACACAAAACCCTGCAAAATCAGAAATGGCCATCTTGGAGGTGGGCTAGTCCCCAGGTCCTGCCGTCGAACCCTGTTGGGGTCCCACCTCTATTCCAGCAACTGTGACACCCATGACACTGAGTTGAAGCAGGGCTGCCTGGGCATCCAGAAGTACCCAGTTCTTTGCGTCTGTGCAGAGGCCCTCTGGATGGCACCTTGTTATCCAAGAGCCTGGATGGTGTAAAGCCAGTACTTCCCAGAGAATTTTCATGTAAGCCTCCTAGTAATTTCCATGACGACCCCCAGTGGAAGGCTGCTGTCTCTCCAGCACAGACATCCACCCAGACAGGTGGAGTCCAGCCTGGTCTGTCTCCACCACCCTAACTGGTCCTGAGTTTCATGGTGGAGAGGGACCCACTCTGGGCAGCTTAGACATTGGACTACACAAAAAGAGGGTAGTTTAGTGTTTAATTTGAAAGGCTAAAGTCTCATGGGAATTACTCCATGAAGTTTTGGGGGAAATAGAATAAAAACAGAAAGCACTAGATGAGCTAGTTAGCAGGCCCAGGCTGTCCCCAGCCAGGGGCCATTCTGGTGGAGACACCGTGTCCATATGTCCAGCTCTTTCCTGGGAAGAAGTCCCCATCCAAACCTCATCAGGCTTTTCCCAAGCCAACAAACTTGGCAGAGCTGGGTTCGAAGACTTTGTCTGAGTAGCGGGGCACAGGCGGGAAGGCCAAGAGTCAGTACCCATAGTCACCACTGAGGGGCTCAGGGGCAGAGCCTGATGCCCAGCACAGAGTATCTAAAGACTCTGAAAGCAGAAACAAAGTTGCATGATTTGGAGGGGATGAGATTCTTGATCTCCTCTCCTGGCCCCCGTGTGGTGTGGTGTCTGTTGGGGACTGATGTGGACAAGGTTCTGTGATTCACACTCTCATTTTATAGCTTATCTCTGTGTTGTCTTTTGGACCTGTTTAGTAAACCTGTTTTTCATTTTGTTAGATTTGGTCATTTAAAAATATCAAATTCAATATCTATCACAAAACCACTACATAGGAAAGACTAATATCTTCGTTTTCTGATAAAGTGGGGCTGAGAGGATTGGTAATTTCTCAAAAGCACACAGCTCATTCACAACAGACCCTAAGCTGTCTAATGGCAAAGCCCAGACATATTTCCACTGCTCTGGTTACAATTTTACACATCTTTTTCTGAGATTAGTTGCCATAATATAGTTATTTCAAAAGACCTGCTCTTTGCACAATCTTAGAAGTAATTTTCCTCTCAAGGGCACTAAAATTTTTGACAAAAACATATATCAAACATTCACTGTAACTATGAAGTATAATAAATACACTCACTTTACAAAAAAAATCAGAGTTTTAGCAACCTACAGAGTTGTTATAAACACTTTCCATAATGAATAGACTCAGACCTAAATGTTTTGTCTAAAATATACAGATCATTGTATAGTACTCTAGAATCTAATTGTCATACACAATAATATTATCCTGTTGCTGTACATGTTGAGTTCCAGCCAAGAATATGAAGGAAAATTGACAGGTCCCTGTCCCGGGCCAGCATTTCTCCTTGATCACCACTGTGGCTCACTTGGTCAGCAGGAGCACCTTGGTCAAGGTGGGAAGCTGAAGGCCTGAAGGCTTTAGCCTCCATGCAGGGGCAGAGCGGATGGGGCAGGAGCCCAGCTGTCTGTCCACCAGAGCTCTGCCTGGATATGTGTGCTGTTCTCTTTCCTTGAACTGCTGTCAAGAGAGGCTTCCAGAAAGAAGCTTTTGTGTTTTCTCTTTTTTCAATGCTCTACTCATGAGCCTAAAGGCCACATGACCTCTTGTCCACTCAAACTCCAGAAAAGCACACACGTATTTCTATACCAGCTACTTATTTCTAGGTATCGGATAAGGGCAGGTGGAAATCCACTGTTGTGTTACAGCTGTTAGCCAGGAAAAGGAGGTCCTTCTTTTCAGCAGAATCAGCCCTTTCAAAGCATCATAGAATTGTTTTGGAGTTCAATTCTTCACAGCTCAAAATCTGAGGTGACAAATATAAGCTATTTATTTATTGTTATAAACAACCACAGAATATCTATGTAGTTACATATTATGGAAAAGGAAGGATAGCCACTCCTGAAAATGAAGTTGGTTTTACTCAAAATATTCCTAAACATATATTTGAAATTAATTTCAGAACTATTTTATCAATCATAAAAAAAAAATCAGTGTGTTTTCATACTCCCTTTTGGAGCCTAGGAGGAGCTAGGTGATGAGTCCTGAGAGGTGACTGACTTTTTTTTTTAAATATTTTATTTATTTTCAAGCAGAGAGAGAGAGAGAGAGAGAGAGAGAGAGAGAGAGAGAGAGAGAGAGAGAGTGCACACACCAGAGCCACCACCTTGTGGGTCTGGCTCTGGCTTATGTGGGTCCTGGGGAATTGGTCCTGGGGAATTGAACCCGGGGCCTTAGGCACTGGAGGCAAGTGCCTTAACCTCTGAGCCATCTCTCCAGCCCAGGTGACTGACTTTTGACTACTTCAAACACTCTAGAACATTTACAAAGTAGGAAGGTTTGCAGAGGACACCAAATTGTGTGAAACCATGACTATATAAAATGTGTATTGTGAAGAAGACTTGAAATGACAGCAGTAGTTACAGGTAATGGTGAAAGCAAGTGCCTCTGGCTCCCTGTTTTCCCCTCCATCTTCCCAATTTTCAATAATATAAGGGTGGATGCTCTTAATTATGGATGGAGTTTAAGTAACAATAAAAAGTGTATAGATGTGTAAGATATAAAATTTATATTCTGAATTTGGTTACCAAAAATAAACAAAAACAGTACAACATTTTGGATCTGAAATGTAGCTCAGTTGTAGAGTACTTACTTAGCATGTGCAAGGCACAAGGCCCTAAATTCAATTCCCAGTACACAGAAAAAGAAAAGAAAGAAAGAAAGAAAGAAAGAAAGAAAGAAAGAAAGAAAGAAAGAAAGAAAGAAAGAAAGAAAGAAAGAAAGAAAGAAAGAAAGAAAGAAAGAAAGAAAGAAAGAAAGAAAAGACCATATTCTATATTTGGGGCAAAGGTTGTGTAGTAGTTGGAATGAATGTCCCCCAATAGATTCAAGAGCTTATTAAAGTTTTTCTCCAGCTGCCTGGCTGAAGCCAGATCCTAGGGTGCAGCCCTAAGGTGGACCCCAGAGAGGGATGGGTCTCTACATAGAATTCCAGCTATACATATGGCAAAGAGCAATCTGAGCTTAAGCCTGGAGTTACTGCTGTTTTCTAGAGTGAGTGTTTACATGCTGTGGAGTTAGCTGCTTGAACCTGTGAAAGGGGGCCAGCCTCTCTTCTCCATTATGAAACTTCCCCTGGATCAATACTTTCCTCCCCAAACTGTGCCTGGTTTGGAGATTCATCCCAGCAGCATGTGGCTGATGCCTGTAGTCCCAGCACTTGGGAGACTGAGGCAGGATTGCCACAAGTCCAAGACTGTGTGTGTTTCATTGTGAGTACCAAGCTATACAAGAGCTGTCTCACTCCCATCCCTAAAACATAGTTAGACATTTAGAACTTTACCTAAAGATTGTATAATGTAACCTTGCATTTCCTACAGATGGCAAAAATCTAGACTTGTCTCAGTGACTTCTTGAAAGTTACATATCAAATTATCGGTAAGACTAGAATTTAGATCTCAGTTTTAACTAAATACTCTGGCACATGATGTTGAAGGAGATTTTTGAGAGCTGTCTTCAACGTTCTCACATTGCACTACATTCTGTGAATTTTAACAATCATCTCATTTCCACAAAGGCATCTATTACTTAACCAATGTCTTGGTCTCTAAGCCACCTTGAACATTTCTACTACATCCTGAAGGAAATGTGACTATTCTTTTAGAGAAATAGAGGGGAAAGGAGTAATAGCTGTAGAGGAGAGGAAAACCCAGAACAATTTATCCTGAATAATAAACTATAGCAGAGAGAAATGCTACTCAAAGGTCGGGGGAAACAAAGCCAATCTATTCTGAAGTTCAAAGGTATAAACTCTTTTACAGATATTCTTAGAAGCTTATGATAGGATTTGCAAAGATATCTTTGAGTTTTATTCACCCATTTGTACCAAATTCTTCCCTTTGTAATTAAATAAAGCCCAGTGACTAGCAACAAGCTTTATTCTTACTGCCTTTTGAGACCAAAAGGACCATCTACTGTCCGACCTCTCCAGAGCCCAACATCACTTGTGATCTGTGGACACTTAACGTGTCCAATGAAGCGCTCATCAGCTAGCATGAGGTGGAGGCTGGCCAATCTTTAGCGACACCCTGTGTGCATCGTTGCTTCAACGTAAAAATGTCCCCTTGCCAATTTCTTTCACATATTTGCAATTCCGTATCTGACTTGGAAGAACCCAATAACCGGCAGCACTAAATTTTTTAAGTTCTTTGGAATGTGCTAGAAAATTTTCAAGGGATTCCTGATTCCCAATTACCTATTTTTCTCCTAGTAAAGAATGTAGTGATGGTGCCAGTAATAATGAAGCCAGGAAAAAAAATAATAATTCCATTGCCCATCAGGTTTTAACTGGCTTACCTGCACACCACTCTTACATTAGATTTCTGAGGTAAAAAGAAATAGCTCTTAAGGCACTTGCCTACAAAGCTTAAGGTCCTGGGTTCAATTCTCTAGTACCCATGTAAAGCCAGATGCACAAAGTGGCACATGCATCTGGAGTTTGTTTGCAGCAGCTACAGGCCCTGGTGTGTCCATTCCGTCTTTGTCTCTCTGCTTGCAAATAAATAAAAATACCTTTTAAAAAAGAAATAGTTCTTGACTTAGAATCAACACACACAGGGTGTAGGCTCTAATTCCCCACCACTATGATCCTTACCACCCTGTAAGTTTACTTTTTACTTCCTGGACCTGTTCTGTTTGTTCAGGGATGCTAGAGCTCAAACCCAGGGCCTCCTTCATACTAGGCAAGTGTGCAGCCTGTTATCTTTAAAATTCAATTCCATCACCCACATCTAAGAATAGATATTCAATTAAGTAAATGAAAATCAATCACATGCCATGAATTGTATTTACTTAATTTGTAAAATGAAGAAATGAATTATAGAGCAGTCTGCTTTGCGAGGTTAGTCGATTCAAAATGTTCATGGTCAGTTGGTATATGTATATACTGGTTCTAGATACACATGCGAGATATATTGTCATCACTCTACCTTTCAAGGATTGGTTCCAGGAACTTGTCTAACGCCCAATCCTGAGGATACTCGGGACCCTTATATAAAATCAACTATAATACTTTCATGTAACCTACACAACCTACCATGCTCTTTAATTCTGTCTTCCTGGCACAGGTTACATAAAGAGCTGTTGTATTACATTATTTAGGAAACAATGTCCACACTAAGTATGGATCAGTTTTTTTCTCTGGATAGTTTTGATCCACAGGTAGTTGAATGTGAGGTAATGGAACCCATGGAGACAGAGGGTGGGGGTGTATTGTTACATATGCCCCATGTGTACATAATTACTCTAAGCAGTAAAATAAATGCTGAAATACAGAATGACACGTCATTACTTCCCTCCCTTACTTGTTGACTGAAAGCAGGTATTTAAGCGACATGTCTGAAGGCAAATAGTGGAGAACAGTGTTATGTTAGATCTTCCAGCTGCCCTAAAAACTGTTTGTTCACAATGTAAGTTTATAAGGTGGCAAAACAGCCTAGATTAAACCTGCCTGGGCCTTTGAGACCATGAAGTCCCAGAGGATAAAATTTGGACTAGAGAGCACAGGCAGCGATGACGTTCCCAAACTTGCCTTAAAGTTCAGAATCAAAGCCCAAACTCTTAGCACTAGATTGCACAGGTCTTTAAGTGCCTTCGATCTTACGACCTGTTCTCCCTTCACATGGCATTCAAGCACCTGGACCAGATGCTCTCGCTCTCGGGATTTCTTGAAGCCACGGATTCTGCCTAGAATGCTCTCGCCTGTGTAAGGGGCGAGTCGTCACTGCTGGTTACTTGATGTCAATCCTCACTCCACGTCATGCTGTATCTTCCCTCCCTCCGTATCTTTACTCCTTGCTCCTTCTCTCTAAAATATTCCTGTTTTGCTGCTCTTGTCTGTCTCCACGCACACACGCGAGTAACATTCGTTTTCTTTGCTGCCTTAACCTAGCCTATAAAAAAGTACGATGTAGTCAGGACTCAGTAAATGTACTAATAATGAACAACCGCCAAATGACCGTTGCTGTTTAACAAACCACCTTTATAACTAGTAGCTATGTCATTTTTATACTTCTCAGAATTTGGGGGCTCAGCTGCTGCTTCTTGCTTGCTTAGTGTCTCCCCAGCAGTGATGGCCAGTGGAGGGATTTGGGATCCCAGGAAAGCTCTCTGGCTCACATCTGCAGATTAGTCTGGGGATATTCAAAACCTGGAAAACCAGTCAGCAAAATTCCTCAGGTACCTCTTTCCACACAGGCTCCTCAAGAGGTCATTCCAGTATGGAGGCTTCAAGGTAGCAGGACTAATGTGGTGTCTGGGGCTCTAATATGTCCCAAGACTGGATACTTAAGAAGTCAGCCTCACTGTTCTGACCTTGAAAGGACGGCACCGCTGCGGCCACTCTATCGGTGAAGCAGTCCCAGAGGCTCATGCTCAGCAAGGGTGAGCTATGTCCCCAGGCCGATTAAAAAAGTTCTTGTAAATCTGCCACACCAAATAGAAATTTTAAGGTCAAAGCCAATGTCCCCACTGAGAAGAATGAGGTGCACTTGAGAGCAGGTGAGTGGTGATAAGCTGCACTGGAAGCACTGCCCACTGAGACTGCAGCAAGCACACGTCCAGGGAACCAAATGGCTCAGAACCAGCAGGGACAGTCAAGTAGTGAACATCAACCAAGGATGGCCAGGAAGTTTAGAAACGTGAGTTCTAGTTCAGGTTGACAGGCACTGACTGACTGTAACTAACTGACATACTAAAACATCTGGATGATCTTCTATCTGCAAACTTTGCCTTCAAGTGCCTGAAGATTTCTAAGGCAACCCTGTCCTATCGTTCCGAAATCAAATGACTTGTTTCTGCAACATGGCTTTCTCTTTTCCTTCCTGTGATAGAGCTCTTGGCTCAAACACTGAAAGAGTCAAAACCTTAAGCCTCTCATCCTGCCTATCAAATTAAATGGACTTGTGTGTTTGGAAGATACAAATGAAGCAAATGATACTACGATACCTTTCTTATAGATTTCTCTCATTTTTCATTAGACAATGTTGTGAAAGAATTCAGCTCAACTTCATTTGTACCTTTTTCCTTAATCAAGTTTTTCAAGAAGTCATGTTTTCGCAACTCATCTACAACTAAAAACGGCCTTCCCTGGGTTGGAAAAGAGCCTCAACTTTTCAAGCCTCACCCCTTCTACAGAAAAACTAATTAACTGGTTGACTTGAGAGCAAGGAAATGGATTCCCGTTTTCAAACTGTCATTTTCCCAGCTCATATTAGTATATGCAAAACGCTAATTTTGAGAATCTCTTAAGCTTTGAGCACATCTTTTTCACTTGTCTCTTTGCCAGCCAGAGTAACACTTTCATTTATCTCCAGCCCTTGGACTGTCTCAGGATGTTGCAGGTGCAACTTTCATGGCAGCAGGTAGCTCAGCTCCTGAACTGGTTACTGCTTTCCTAGGTAAATATCGCACCTTGTCCTTTTTGCTTATTCATGGGATTTTATTCTCTTTTTATTCTTCCTCACTCAACTCTTACCACCTTTCTCATAGGTGTATTTATCACAAAGGGAGACATTGGCATCAGTACCATTCTAGGGTCTGCAATTTATAATCTTCTTGGCATCTGTGCAGCCTGCGGCTTGCTATCTAATGTGGTAAGAAAACCACCTATAAAATGCATTGTCTTGGGGACTGGATAGATGGCTCCAGCAGTAAAGCACTTATCCACAAGGCCTAAAGACCCAGGTTCAATTCCCCAGTACCCACGTAAAGCCAGATACACAAAGTGGCGCATGCATATGAAGCTTATTTGCAGTAGTTATAAGCCTTTGTATTCTCATTCTCTCAATCAGTCTCTCTCCTTAAAAATAAATTTGATTTTAAAAAAAGTACTGTCTTGACAAATTCTAAGCTAAATTTCTTATTGTCGAGGATGAACAACCAGGCAATAGTAATGTGTCAAATCAAGTTTATTAGTCAGTAGAAAAACAACATTTATTCAATTTATTTAAACCACCCTTGGTAAACTTATCAAAGTCAGCATAGGTTTAGAAATAATTTTTCTTTAAAATTAGTTTCCCTAATATGTAAAACATAACAATATCTAACTACAAATATACAAACAGTTAAGTATAATACTAAGCATTGTACTTTATTACTTCCACTCTAATGGGAGCAGTAAATCCAACTATCATTTTATAGGTTTCTAAACTATCGTGTTGGCCCCTATTCAGAGACTGTGCAGTATATGCCATTAGTGCAGGAGCGGTTTTCGGCATCATATTTGACAACCAAGTTTACTGGTAAGCTTCAAGTAACTGTGACTCTTAAGCAAAACATAATTACAGAAAGGGCTTTATGAAATCTGATGGTTTAGTTTTTTGTTTTTTTTGTTTGTTTTTTTGAGGTAGGAACTCACTCTAGTCCAGACTGACCTGGAATTCACTATGTAGTCTCAGGGTGGCCTCAAACTCATGGAGGATCCTACCATCTCTGCCTCCTGAGTGCTGGGATTAAAGGCTCCAGTTTACTAGCGTTTGTTTTTGAAAAAATAGTATTTAAGTCATTTCTCAATGACCTGCCACTTCCACACCACATTCCACGTCTCTGTGCTAACTTCATCACAACTGCAGGTGGGTTCTCCTCAGGACTCTGTGCTTCCTTTTTCATCATCAGGCTCCTTTTGCCCCCCCCCCCCTCCAGTCACTGGAGACTACCACTCTTCTCCATGGCCCCTAATTAGAAAATTTCTCCACTTTTGTTACCTGTTAAGGCCCCAACTGTGGACTTTTCTATTTTGTTACTGCTCACCTTGCCTTGGTTAGAAGTGGACATGGTCACAAAAGGTTGGTGAGCAATAGCAGCAAAGTCCCTTATTCTTGTAAATTTCTGGTGCTCACTGAGCAGAAGAGATAATAGCATCCTCTAAAAGCCAACAATGTTTACATATCAGTATATTTTTAAAAACTTTTGCTTTTCGTGTAATCTCTCTCCGTGTGCCTATCACTACAAAAAGAAAGAAAAGGAAAAAAAGCCACTTAGTGGACAGCTGTAAGCATCAAGTAGGCATGTTCTAGGTATTTACCATTTGCATATTCAGGGGACAAGACAGAGAGAAGGGGATGACGCTCCTCCATGGTACACCGGGGAGCAATATTAAGAACCGTAGAAGCCAGCAAGGAGGAGCGGTCTAAACAAACCATCTGCTTTCCAACTAGTTCCCAGAGACAGGCACTGTGGTGTTCAGCAGTTGTCTATAAAGACAGAGCCCAGGAGAGTATCCCAGTACCTAATGAGGGTTCCCTCCTCTAGGGAAGCCAGAACTCTGCTCTTTTCAGCTGCAGCAGAGAAACAATTTTCTGGCTGTGAAACAAAAATATAAATCACATGTAATAGGATTCACTAATAATTTAGTTAACCAGAATATAGGTCAACAATTCTTGGTGCCATATGTTGTAATTTATTTTTGAGAATTATCTTTGATATCTTCTGAATATAAACCAAATTCAGCTACTTAGAATCATCAAAGAGGTGCCAGGCATGATGGCACAAATCTCTAATTCCAGGCCTCTGGTGGTGGAGGCAGGAGGATTTTGAATTTGAGGTCAATCAGAGGTCCATGGAGAGATCAAAGCTATATGGTCAGACTTTGTCTCAAAAAAACCAACAACCCCACACACACAAAAAAAAATCTTGTGTAGCAAACTAAAGAGTGCTAATGTGAGAAAATCTGGATGAATTTCCAGATATAATCTTTCATAATAAATAAGTCATAATGATGACTTATTTGGGAGGAGTACACTGTGCCAATGAACTAAGGTAGAAATTGTTCATTACTTTTCACTAGTTTTATTTTGAAAATCTCCAATTATTATTTTCCAGACCTAATATTTAAAAGGAATCTATAATACAGACAATGATTTTATAATCTTCTTTTATTTATTTAGTTTTTTAACTCTACAAAGTGTTAGGCTTTTAGCAATGAATCTGTAATAATGCCTAAATCAAGAAAGGGCCAACTTACAGAACACAAGTACCAAGGAATGTCTAGATCTAAGAGTGTTTCTCTGAGGTTTCTAATGCTGTTTTTGTTCAAATATTACTTATTTAAAATTACATCTGCTTTTCACTGAAAGACAAGTATTCCTATTTCACAGGTACGAAGGAACTCTGCTGCTGTTGATATATGGGTTCTATGTTTTGCTGCTATGTTTTGACTTTAAAATTAACCAATATATTGTAAAGAAATGCAGTTTCTGCTGTCCCTGTCTTGAGAACACCATGGAGGAGTGTGATGAACAAGAGACACTGCTGGGCTGGGGCGAGGAGGGTCAGCTGTCCACTCGTCGGCAGTCCAGAACAGACAGTGGAATATTTTATGAAGATTCCAGTTACTCACAGCTTTCTATAAGCTTCCATGGGCTAGAACAGGTTACTGAAGGTAATAACTATTTTTTGTCCAAATCTCTTATCTCATTTCAATTTAGCAAGCCTCGTGAACTTATGCAATGTGCTGAAGACTCAGACTCATGACCAAGAGGAAACTGCAGCCTTTAAAGAGCTTTCCACAGATTTTTTTAATCAGATAAAATTTGAAGATATGAGTACTATAAAGAAACAAAGAGCAACCGTGTTACATAAATTAGGCAGATTATGAAAAATTTGTTCCTGGCAGTTAGAAGAAGAGGCTCGTATGGAGAAAGGACCATTTAAACTGAGGCTGATCTCCATGATCTATAAAAGCTAACAGCTACCACCATCTGTAGTGCATGTTCTATGGACAGAAGCCAAGGGAATGTAAACAAAAGGTCTGTTCAAATACTTGCATGGAGCTTGGTCATGTGCACAGCAAAGAAGCCGAGGAAAGGTGAGAAGAGTCTGAGTGCCAGTTTAGGATCCTGGAAGTTTTATGAGGAAGGAATTAGGACTTCACTTGGGGAATATAGCTCTGAAATGATGTTCTTAGAGGAACTGAAACAAGAAGAGGCAGGGAGCTCTGCAAGAGGCAGTTTAATAACTGACACATCAAGTAGACGCTTAGAGGGGGCAATGGGATGAATGAGAGCATGGCTGAGGGAGAGGAAGCATCAGAAAAACATGGACCATAAAGACTGTAAAAAGGGGGAAGACAACTCACGGCTTTGATCCTACTGGAGAAAGTGAGTCCCTTATAAACACTGGCAAATGAGGAAAGGGAACTTGTTTGACGAAAGGAAGAAAAAAAATGCAGGTGAGCCTTAAACATGTCATGTCAAGTAGTAACTAATTATTTAGGCAAGTATGTTCAGAATTACGACAATATCTGCTCTGACAGAAATATGTTAACTTGTTTTTAAGAGGTTCTAATTTTAAATAATTTAGAAAGGAACTTACTCTACCACTTTAAACTATTGAACATGACTTTTATTATTCTTATAGAAATTGTAATTTGTATTCTTTAAGGTAATAAGATCTAATTTTTAAGTTTAATAACATATAACTCAAAAGAATCAGTCCACATTCTCTTATGTTAAAATTACTTGTAACTTATAGTGCATTGAGTATTGGTAACTTTTAATGAGTTATTATACTAGGATTATTCTAACACAAATACATTATTCCACTTAACAATTCCAAAATGGAGTCTCATTTTCATCCAACATACTAGTTATCCTCGTCTTCTTAAAACTTAAAACAAGATGAACAGAAGAATCTTTTTAAATTCTGTAAATTTCCTTTAGGTTCTTTCTAGTAGTTGTGAAGCCTGAATTTAGTAAAGAAGCAGACAAAATCCTTTACAAGAAGAATTACAATAGAAAATGCAATTAATAATTACCTTCTTTTCCCTAAGCATACATCTATCAGATAGTTCGATGTGACATCAGTTCTAGAAAAGGAGAAAGTGGAGTGGCTGGAGTAGAAGCCATGTTAGCATGAACATCAAAAGGTTCCTGAAAAGACTCTGAATGATAGCAAAACAAGAGATGCTTCATTCCTACTTTGTAAACACTGTCACTAGCATATTTAGCAAATGGCCCAAGACATTTTGATGATGAATTTAAGGTCCTAAATTAAGAAATGTTGAATACCACACTTACATTATCTGTACTGGTTTCAATTAGTTTCTTTTTCCCAGAAACATTAGTAATGAGGCATTCAAATGTTTGAGACAGTCCTTTAAAACCTTATACAGCTAATTTATTTCAATATAGACTTTTAAATGGGCATTTCTAACTAAAGTGGTCATTTGAGAAAACTCAAAATTGTTTAATTTTTCTACAACAGATCCACCAAGTGTTTTCAAAATGCCTGAAGCAGACTTAAAAAGAATTCTTTGGGTACTGTCTCTTCCTGTTACTACATTACTTTTTCTGACAACACCAGATTGTAGAAGAAAGTTTTGGAAAAACTACTTTGTGATAACCTTTTTTATGTCTGCACTATGGATATCTGCATTTACATATGTCCTGGTTTGGATGGTCACAATAACTGGTATGTACTCTAAGTATAAAAGTACAATAGGAAAATAATTTCATATAAGAACAGTGTTCAATTAATTGTTTATGTCCATTTAATGTAGTCTAGGGAGCACACATTTTCAGCAAGACTAAAAACTGGTGCTATTTACAAAAGATTAAATATTACTATTTGTTAGTTGTATCTGACATACCAAGTACATTCTCACTATTACACAGCCTACGGTATAATTCAGGGAATTATAAATGAATAATTAAGTCATTTTACATGGAGTTCACAGTAAATCCTTTGTACAGAATTCTATTCCATAAAAGAAAATAAAGAAGTCAGTGTTTGGGGAAAATGACAGGTGCTCACCACTAAATAGATGTTTTCTCTTGCTTTTCAATATGGCATTATAAATACATTACAAAATAACTAAAAGGGGTATAAAAATTTCATTTTAGATTTCTAGTATTTTTTTGTGTCTGGTAAAACTGTAATTTCTCAGCAATAATCATGCTCTGATTCACAATGGAAAACTAAATATAAACAGAGACAGAAACTAATCAAGAATACCTCTCAAAGAGGTTAAACTGAATTGATTTACATCAGATATAACCATATACTGCTTTCGTGCCATTATTATCCAGCCAATTTCATTGGTGAAGTTTTAAAAACACGGTCAGCCTGCTCACTTACTGCCACTTTCACATGGCATTGATGGAGCTAAATAATTGCAGCAGAAACCACAGAGACTGCTGACCCTGACTTTTCCCAAACTACTGAACATATAATGCTAGCATAAAAGCAGAACATTGTTCTTTTTTGAATGAACAAAAGGAATAAAGTCAGCTTGCATACTGAATGTATCCCAGTCAGAATACATCTGATATGAGGAAAATAGGAAGAAAACAAAATCAAGTACAAGATCACAGAACTGCAGCTAAGCTATTTATAACTGCACCATAGCTATTTATGTACAGATGAACTCTCGCAAACCAGTACCAATGGAGGAAAAATAACCAACTCTAACACCAATGTATATAAACATACAATAAATAAGCTATTTTCTAATAAATTCTTTTAATTGACATTTTAAGAAAACTTAAAAAGAAATAAGATTCTGAACTAGGTTTTCAATTACAACATTGAAAGAGCACTTACATGCCCCCATCCTCACCTATTCTTTTTAAATTCCCTCTGGTTCTATTTCCCAAAGATGAACAATTTCTAATACAAAACTTTACAGAAATGCTAAAAAAAAAAATGAGACCATATGTTAGACTGAAATAGAAAAATAAAAAAGTTTTGTGTTTTCCTCAGAGATTTATGGTTTTCTTTCCCAAAGAAAACACTAAAATAAAGTCTATTCTATGGTAGTACTTTACAGAAAAGTCTACATCTTAAACATTTACAGAGAAAATACCTAAGTATACTTTAACTCTGACTACTCTAAGAAAGTTTCTTAAGAAGAAAAAACAATAATGAGTCTAAATTAGCCTAGAGTAAGCAAGATTCGTAAGGGAACAAGAGTGCACATTCATTTCAGTTAGGATGTCTCACTGCAACAGTTTCAGCTGTTAAGTATCTTTAGACAGTGGTTGTCAAAAATCTGTACTACCTAGTTTACTCAAATTACCAATCTGACTCAAATACATCTGCTAACTAAAACCTAAGTAAGGATATAGTCGCTCTGAAATGAGCAATCTAAACATGCCCTCCCTTCCTTTCCTTTTCTTTCCTTCCTTCCTCCCTCCAACCCTCCCTTCTTGTTTTATTTTCTTCTTTGACAGAGAAAACTGCTGAGATTATCTTCAGAATATGGTCAATCTTTAAGCTTTGTAACTTGTAATTTCTATGTTCATTACAGGAGAAACACTAGACATTCCAGACACAATAATGGGTCTTACTTTACTGGCAGCAGGAACAAGCATACCAGACACAATTGCAAGTGTGCTGGTTGCAAGGAAAGGTAGGAAATGAGTGCCTAAAACAGAACTTGCATTTCTTAAGCTTGACAAAAATGCACTGAGTAAAAGTAACTTTATTTCCTCAGTAACATATTTTGAAGAAGAAAACAAAGAAAGAAAAACCTCAGGGGGAAAGACTTTCCGATCTGATTTTTCCTCCATGTGCATGTTCATGTACTGTGCAGGTGCACGTGTGTTGTAGGTACATGTGCAGGCTAAACAGCCACCTTGAGTGTCATCCTCCAAGATACCATTCCCCTCTTTTTGAGACAGGGTCTCTAATTAGCCCAGAGAGGTGCCAGCTCTCTACTTGCAGACTCACAGTACACACCACCATGCCAGGGTACCTACCGGGGACCAAATGCAGGCAAGCACTTACCAACTGAGCTATCGCCCAGCCCAAGACTATACTACTAATAGAAAATTAATTTTATTCAACCTAATATTTATTCTCCAAATGAGATTTATCTGAAATATGAATCAAATAGTAATTAACTATGTTAAATAAGAATGAAAAGCAACAAGTAAGCTAAATACCTTATTGAAAATTGTTTAATAAATAATTATTAAATAAATGTTAAGACTTTAAATACTAACCCCAAGAAAATACAAATTTAATAAGACTCTTGGTCTAATAACAATTTTCTGAAACTAACCAACAACAAAGTATCCAGTGTTTTGTTAGGAATAGCAGTAATAAAATATAGTATTGGTATGCACATTTTAACAACATGCTTTTCTTTTGCAGGTAAAGGAGATATGGCAATGTCTAACATTGTGGGATCCAATGTGTTTGATATGCTCTGCCTAGGTCTTCCCTGGTTTATTAAAACTGCATTTATAAATGCATCAGCTCCTGTAGAAGTGAACAGCAAGGGACTCACTTATGTAACCATCTCTCTCAACATTTCAATTATCTTTCTGTTTCTATCAGTTCATTTTAATGGCTGGAAATTAGACCGAAAGTTGGGAGTTGTGTGTCTGTTATTATACTTGGGACTTGCTACATTATCAGTTCTATATGAACTGGGAATTATTGGAAATAACAAAATAAGAGGGTGTGGATTTTGATATTATTAACAGTGTTCCATGGAAATATGAATGGTGGAGGGGCAGAGAAGGAAAAATCCATTTCCTAATTTAAGTCAAATAAAAAACATTCTCAACTTTGGAATGTAACACTTATTTACTTATAATAATTCTTTATCACCAAAAACTAAACCCAACCAAAGTCACATCCTAATTTGTCTAAACACTTTCTTTTTATGGACAATTACAAAAATATTGTAAAGCAAAGGTTTGGAAACGAATACATGTTTTACCTTAAAATAAGTTCATAAAAGCTGGAGAAACTAAAACAAATAATCATACTATGTCATACTACAAACAAGAAAATGGCTTATTTCATTAAAAACAGTATAACCATTCATTTAAACTGAATGACCAGACTTGCTATCTTTAGAAACCCAAACTTGAGATAACAAAAATCACAGTATATCTTTAACATCATACTGTTAAAAGCTGGTGGGAATTTTAAAAGTTCGTTTTTACAGCTTTTGTAAGCATATACCATTACTCAAAAAAAAAAGACTTTTCCTAGGAGATTCAGCAAAACAGATGAAGGAACATTCCAACCGTGCTTTGAAATTAAGCATTTCGATCCAAACGGACATCGATTTCTCTGCCACTGATTTTGATGCCATTCATTATTCTGCAGGCCTTTTCAGCTGCTTCTGGGGATTCAAATCTGACTGTTCCACAGCCTTTTGACTTGCCGTTCTCCATTTTTATTTCTGCAAACATTACATGACCTGCAAAAGAAAAGTCAGAGAATTACAAGTCTATGAAGTTTTAAGTTCTTTGTGGCCAATGAGATAATGGTTTAAAACATGAACATTAGTGATATAACATAACCATAAAAGCATTATTCTTATTTTATTTTTTGAATCCAATTCATATATAATGAGCACACACATTAGCCTACAAAAAAATTGAAGTTGAGCTTAATGTTGTATAGTATGTTAAATCCCTATTTCTAATGTGGGGCATGCATGTGCCTGTAACCCCAGCGCTCAGAAGGGTGGAGAACTGACATGTGTTGAAGGCCAGCCTGGGCTATACAGTGATTGCAAGCCTACCTTAAAAAAGAAAAAAAGAAAAAAAAAAAAAAAAAGAAAAGAAAGAAAACTTCTAATTTCTTAAAATGAATTTGATCAAAGGCTAGTTTACATAAATGCCATTATCTCATTAAAACAACCTCAAACCATTTTTAAATGTTTACATGTTTATGTGTGCCATCCTGCATGTGTGTTCATATGTGGGTGCATTTTTGTATGCAGGCATGTATGCTGTGTGCACATGTACGTGGGGATTGGAGGTTGATGCCAGGTGTCTTCCTCTATTTTCTCTCCATTTTAATTAATTTTATCTATATATTTGTAAACAAGTATTTGGGGGGACAGGGTCTTTTTCTACCACAAATGAATGCCTATCCAGCTTTTGTCAAGCTTTACATAGGTGGCTGGACAATTAAACCTGGGCCGGCAGGCTCTGAACCAAGTACCTTTAACTACTACTGAGCCATTTCCCGGTCCCTTACCTTATAGAACTTGAAGCTCACCAATTCAGTAGACTAGTTGGCTAGAAAGCCCCAGTGACTGTCCTGTCTCTGTACCCCTAGAGTTGGGGTTTCAGGTATGTGGTGCCTCCCTCAGCTGTTACACAGGTGCTAGAGATCTGAAGGAAGGTTCTCGGGATTGTGAGGCAAGCACTCTATCACTGAGCCACCCCTCCAGGCCCCATTTACACCATTACTCAAAATCAAACTACAAGACTCCAAATATTAAAGCAGCCAATCATTAACCAAACCAGTCAGTCAGACACACTTAGTTTTATAAACAGACAATGAAAGAAGATGGTCTGTCAGGTAAAGGGAATCAATATTCGCTTGTAATGAATAAATTTGTTTTCCTATTACAATTTGATTAGAAGGAACTCATCTCTACAACTTCCTAGACTACTCTAGCCCAGGCTGACCTGGAATTCACTACGCAGTCTCAGGGTGACCTCGACTCAGAGCAATCCTCCTACTTCTGCCTTCCAAGTGTAGGGTTACTTTTCTGTCTTTTGCTCATCCAACCCAAACTGGTAATCAATCTCTTACCTTTCTCAACACTAATTATATAGTCTAAAGTAATGTCAGACTGAGTCATAACTATGATCTTGGAATGTACACCAAGCAATTTTTAAATGTGTCTTAAAAGTTATAAAACATCCACACATTTACTTTTTGAGACAGGGTCAAACTAAACTGCCCAGACTGACCATGAGCTAACTCTGTAGCCCAGGCAGGCCTTGAACTTAAATTCTTTTCTCTTAACCTTACTGAGTGCTGGATTACAGGCATGTATCACCATACCTGACTGAGTCTTAAGTTTGCTAAGTTTCTTTCTATGCCTATAAATACACAAATTTAGGCATTTTATTTCCAAAACTAAATAATTCAGGAGAAAAAAATTAATTTCAAATAATTATTAAAATCAGACCTATATAGGCTGAGAATTTCTTCAACTGATTTACCATGTACTGATTTTGCAATATTCCAAGAAAACAAAAACAGGATTATAAGAATACAGGACAAAACAGTATGCCAAAGAAAGCATTATCACAGATTAATGCCATTACATAAAGTAGTTATAAAAAATTAGTAATTCTACAGTAAGCAAAACCTTTCTACTTTATTTAACACAGCCTATTACTTTGGGAAAAGGTATATGCTTTGGGAAATGTTGACATTAAGAGCAGATTTAGGGATGGAGAGATGTCTCAGTGGTTAAGACAACTTGCCTGTGAAGCCTAACTACATGGGTTCAATTCCCCAGGACCTACATCAAGTCAGATGCACAAAGTGGTGCATGCATCTAGAGTTCGTTTATAGAGGCTGGAGGTCCTAGTGCGCCCATTCTCTCTGTCTCTCGTTTCTCTCTTTTTTCTCTCTCCCTCTCTGTTTGCAAATAAATAAATAAAAATATTGTTCAAAAAAGAGCAGATTTAAAAATACAGCATTTATAAATAAATGATTCAAAAAAAATCTTCTGCTTAAATAAAGCTGAAACATGATCACAAAAGAAAATAGCAAAATCGAACATTTTACCGTAGACAGCATAGTTATAATGAAGGGCAAAAAACAAGTGTCTGTTTACAAACAAAAGAAAGCACCTGTATCAACGAATTCTCTTCATGCTAATTTTTACTGTTAAAGTTTATTAATCATGTTTGAAGCAGAAAGTGCCTTAGTAACACCTACCATAACCTGTAGTAACACCTACCATAATCTGTAGTTACCAATACCCAAATACTAATAGAACATGTCAGACACCTACAGAACAACATTACAATTGTTTCCATGCTGTATGAGCAGAACAAATGAGAACTGGCCTTCTTTGTCCTGCATTTCTAAAGTGGTAACAACCCTGCAGCATACTGAGCCCAAAGGCCAGAATACAAGTTCATAAACGGAAGTATGAAAGACTAAACATTTGATCCCATTAGCACAAGCTCACCTAATGTGAGGTTCAACTCTGGATAGGTTAATTTATATTCAACCTTCTTAAAAACACACATCATTGAGGATTTACATAAGGTAGGATAAAAAAGGAGGTATATTTTACTATAGGAATGATATGTATCTTGCTAGCCTGGGCTCAATAATATTACCTTTGGAGGTTAATGGAATTAGAAGAACCAGGAAACAGAAATTACTTTTTGCTGAATTATAAAGGCTGAAAAGATGTTGTATTGAGGGTAATATAATACATAAAATAATCTTTCCTTCATTTTTGTAAATTATCTGTCAAAGATAGTCAACTACTAGAGATACTTCATAACTGGCAGACACTGTTTGGGAGATGTACAGAATAATATAACTCATACTAAGAAACAAAAAGAGAGTTTACTTGTTCACCTTGAGCTCAGGAAAACAACAAGGAAAAAAACCAACCTTGCCTTTTACTGCCAAAGATGCGCCATTACTCGCTTGTGTCACGTTAAAAGAAACTTTCTATATTAAGACAGAAAAAAAAATGTCTAAAATTTATAAATAGATAAAGGGATATGGCATAAAAATGGATGGCTTATTTCAAACACACAAGTTACTACTCTGGAAATGAATGGACATTTAATTCTATATCACTATAACTTATTCTATTTGCCATAAGTGTAAATCAGGATTCAAAAGTGGGGAGGCAGGCGATAGAGATTTATGTAAATATGGTCCTACCTTAACATAAAAATCTGAAAGTCAGAAGTTTTTATAATAGAATTGAAAATAAAAGCAAGAGTCATTAACCTTAAGATATAATAGGATAGTTAAAAGGGAAACAGAGGTGAAGTAGAAATTCAGTATGATAATTTAAACACTATTGTGTGTGTTCATGTGTGCAGGTACACGATGTGTATGCAAGTGTGTATACATATTTGTGTGTATGCCCATGTGGGGGCCAAAGGATGTCCTTGGGTGTTGCTCCTCAGGTATTGTCTCCACTGTCCTAGAACTCACCTGGTTAGGCAAAGCAGGATGGCTGGTTAGCCAGCTGTCTCCACCTCCCCAATGCTGGGGATACAAGTGCAACCACCATGCCGAGCATTTTTAATGTGGCTTCTGGGGATCATGTTCAGATCCTGTGCTATTGACAAAGCCCATCTCCTCAGCCCTTTACCCACTATTTAAAATGACTAAAATAACAGCACAAATTCTGAAATGTAGAATTGGAAACTTTTCCTTTCATAAAATGTCTTTTGATTACTACTGTCCTGTTAATAATGTCATTCCAATCCAAAGCCTATCAAAAGCACTTGTTCTGACTGCAAGCAATGTTACTACCTGACCTCCAAAAGACACCTGCTTAAGTAGTTTGACAAAGAATAGTCAATTCAGGGCCAGGGACGTAGCTCAGTGATTAGCACACCTGCCTAGCACACTCACCATCCAAGCATGCATAAACTGCTGTAGTTACCTACTGGTTACTAAGACAAAACACCCAACCAGAAGCAGCTTAAGGAAGGAAAGGGCTTGTTTAGGCTTACAGTTTCAAGACCCAGATAGTTTATAGAAGATCTAGAAGAACTACCAGAGTGTACCATGTTTGACAAAGTGGTCTATACTAACAATGTAAGGTTTCTGTGGTTTGTAGGCAAAACAAGGTGCAGAATGGATCTCACCTATTGACTCTATCAAGTAGATATCAGCATTACAGTGGGTCGTGCTGACAATCCTCTGCTCTACACTATAAACAAGGAAGTAAATACAGCATTTATTAATGCTTACCATGATGGTGGTATACTAGCTAACAGGACTTCTTTATCAACATAAGATGTTGATAGGCCATTCTCTAAACCTTGTCATTTACTAAGTTGAACTGCTCTAAGTCAGAAGACAGCAAAGCTATCTTTGGTCGAATTAGACAGAAATAAGAACTTGCTTAGACCGAAGTCTAAAAATAGTGTTTTAAAGTTTAAAGCCAGACTGAGAAGATGGCTCTGTAGTAAAGGTGCTTGCTACCAAAGCCTGTCTTGGGTTTCAATTCACCAGTACATACATAAAGCCAGATGCACAAAATGGCACATGCATCTGGAGTTCATTTGTAGTCGCAAGAGGCCCTGGAACATATTCTCTCTCTCTCTCTCTCTCTCTCTCTCTCTCTCTCCTCTCTTTCTCTGCCTCAAATAAAAATGTTTTTCAAAATAATAAAAAATAAAGTTGAAAGCTAATTTTTCCTCCACAATAAATACCAACATATTCTCAGTCATTGGTATACTTACCACACTGACTGAATTTCTCTTTTAGTTTCTGCCAAGTCAAGTCAAAAGGCAGCTAGAATAAAAAGAGGTATTAGAAACATATATAAAAGGAAAAAAAAAGAAAAGAATCTGAAATACCCTCTACATTTATTTACTCACATTTCGGACAAATATCTGGTTTCCTTTGGAGCCTATTCTGTCTCTCACTCCACTTCCCACGGGACCTGATAAGAACCCTCGCTCCATGTCAATGCTCCGTTCCAGAAGAGCTCCTATGCCTGGTCCCATCCTGTCAAAGCTGGAGCTCATGCGCTCCAGCCCCATGCTCATCCCTCCAGTCACAGTGTTTATGCCTCCCATTCCGCCACCTGAGTTTCCAAGAAGGGCAGGGAGGATTTGGAAGTTCCAAGTTTTTGTTCCAAAAATAGAAGCAAATGGGAAGAGGAAAAAGGAAAAACCAATGTTGAGAAAGAGGGAGAAGCATTCTTTCATATAATAATATGCAAACATAAAACTATTATCCTATAAACAATAAAACAATTTTTTTCAGAAAATAGAATTCATTTGGTATGCATTTGGCTAGTTGAGAAATCTTAATTCTAGTCACTATATAAATTATTTATATCTCTATAAAATGATTTTCTGATCATAAAACATATTGCATAAATTATTTAAATCCTCTGCCAATCATTTTATTATTAATATAGTAGTTTAATTCTTATTTTTATTTTCTAATAGCAAGTATACCTATTAGGACAAAAATATCTGTGAAAATTTAAATTATTACAACGCTAGCATACATGCTGTTCTCATTACTCTCTTAAACAGTACTCATTTCCTAGCTACCCTTTCACCTCAGTATCTACACCTCTATTTCCCACACAATTTTTCTTTTGAAAATTCAATTTTCAATAGTCATAGAAAAACAATCTCAAAATTAGAGAACTTTCAAAGGGAAAAGCAAAACTTGTGATTATTCTTTAAACAGCACCTGAAAATTTAGCTCCTAGCTCATAATTCATTCTTATGCACTTTACTTTATTTCCTGTTTCCTTTAATTATCCCAATCATACCCATTCTCAAATCTTATGCTTCTCATACCTTATATAACCATACATGAAAATCCTAAAAGTTACTATCACCTCCCAGTTGGCTTTCTGGTAACAAGTGAGAATTGGGGAAACAGAAGTATGAAACACTGCCAGGCATGGAGGAAGGAGTAAGCCTTTAATCCCAGCACTTGGCAGGCAGAGGTGGAAGGATCAACATGAAATCAAGAACACCCTAAGACTACACAGTGAATTCCAGGTCAGGCTGGGCTAAAGCAAGACACTACCTCAAACAAACAAACAAACAAAAAAGTAGTATAAACAATGTGATAAAAGGCAAAGGAAGGGAAGTTATAATTAAGAGGAATGACCGAGTCAAAGATAATGGAAAAAGAAATACAATGAGGAGAAAGTACATGGAAGTAAATGGACTCAGTTGACAGGATATTAGGATATACAATAGTGAAGTAGGTTTATTTCCTTTTTGTGAAATTTCATCAGTTAAAGGAAGTCAATAAAGTACGGAGAGTTAACACACATGGCTTAATGACCACCATGGGTCAAAAACTAAATCATGTGTTCAGACAGCATAAGGCTTAACATGTGGTAGACACTGATGGGAGGTATGCAGTGTTCTCAAGGGCTGCAATCACTATGATTCCAAAAGGTTTAAGAGAAGAAAATAAACATCTCTTCAACCTAACTTCTCAACTTCAGGAGATCTCTAAAATTTAGTGTTCTCTGTGCATCCGCAAACACATAAGATGTTTACAGACGCTGGTCACTAGTAGCTGCTGTAGAAAATTAAATGGAAGGAAGGCTGGGGTTAAAACAAAAGTGGTTCCTGGCAAGTGTTAGAGAAATCCTCAGATTTATCAGTGGAAGATTGTTCTTGCATTGGCTGTTAACACATACTCTTCTGTTAGTTCAGAAATAACAAGAAATTCAAACAACTTAAATTTTCAAATAGTTACCAAACAAAAAGGCTGAATTCATTAACTATCAAAGTTTCTCAGAATATGACAAGACATGTTAATACATAAGAACAAAGTATTACTATACTACAATACTCTTGCAAGCTCTTCACAAGCACTCAAATATCACTGAATAAATTCTATTAAAATATAAACCTACTTATTCCAGATCCTACTGGACCCATGTTAGAAGCTCCTATTCTTCCTGCATACCCTCCAATCATTGCACTGCCTAAACAAGGACGAAAAGATAATATACTCATTAATTTAAATAATGACACTTCAAAATTCCCAAGGTTCTATGCTCTCAGAAGATGTGCAATAAATGAAAAGTATATAGTTTTCTAGAATTAGAATTAAAATATTAAGATATTAAACAATAGTAATATTAATTAAAAGTCCCTAAAGTGTTTTCTTCAGGTAACAGACTGACTGTAAAACATTAAAAAAATTTTCACAAAAAATATAATTTTTCAAAACTGTAACCTGAAATAAGAAAAGAAGTATGCAGCCAGCCCTACCAAGTCTACCAAAGGAATCTCCAAAGCCTCGATTTATTCCAATATCACCACGTCCAAAATCTCGTTCCATGCTACTAGTCATCGCCCCACGGTATAGCTCTGAAAAGATTATACAACAAATTAGTCCCTTTTCAAGCACATCAGTACGTGGTAAAACACTCAGGAATATGTTTAAACTCAACTACAAAAGCAGTAAAAGTCATCAGTAGGAAAGGGTCTGTGACATACCCAATTTACCTCATACTACACAAGCCACTCCCCTTGCTACCATGTTGTACTTATTATCCTCTACTGCCCACATGTCTTCTGAAAGCATCTATAGCACTCACTCCTGTGTGTGCAAGATGGATGTATTTTAATAATGGGAAAAACTAAATTTCATATAAACATCCCCTGAATACCTACCTCCCATTCGGCCAACTCCACCAAATCCTCCCATGCTATTCATTGCTTCCAGACTACCAAACCCAATTCCTATGAAATAGAGATTAATTTTGAGACTTATCAGTTACATAGATGAAAGGTACACTTTGTAAATATTAAGGCTCACCAGTAAGCTCTTCATCCACCCTACCTTGTGGAGCTACTTCTTAACACACCACCTTCCCTTAAGTATGTATTGGGCTCAATTTCTGCTAGCAGCCTTTAGGACATGAGCCAACAAAAAAAAACATGACTTTTTTTCTTAGAATTCTCAACAGAATTTCTAGTTTCTTAAAAATTGTGATGTATACATGGAAAAACATTTATACATACCTCCTCCAATTCTATTCACTCCTCCAAAACCTGGACCATCCATTCCCATACCTCAAATAAAATACATAATATGCACTTTCAGTTAACTTTGTTTTTTATGACCAAAGAAGGACATCATAGTAAAATAGATTCTACTGGTTTAACCACAGTAGAACACTAGAGAAGCAGCAGAACACAGCAGTATAATGTAAAGCAATGTGCCATAACAGGTGCCTAGTTATAGGTCTTCAAAAGGCCTCTTTAAACATTTAACAACAAAGTAAAATTTACTAGCCATAGCTACAACATTTCTGTTAGAGACTATCTAGAATACTTACTTTCAGAACAAATATATACATATCACTAGAGCAGACTTAGAAATCAGGCTAGAAAGTAAATATATTTGGCTCAAAATGATTATCATAACTACCCCCATAATTTAAAGTTTAACTATGATTTCAACAAAAACAAGAAGCTGGGCTGAGGAGATGGATCAGCAAGTAAAGGGGCTTGTTTGCAAAGTCTGATGACCTGGTTTCAATTTCTCAGAACCCACTTAAAAACATGCACAAAGTGGCTCATGCATCTAGAGTTTGTTCTCTCTTCCCCTCACTTCCTCCCTCTCCCTCCCCCCTCTCTCTCGCGCACACACACACACACACAAAAAAAAAATGAATAAATAATTTTTAAAACAAAAAGAAGAATCTGATAGCATATATTAGACCATCAATTATAAAAGAAATTTTCAAACCCAGTCTGAGAACCCTTAGGGGATCAATAGGTCACAACTATCTACTATCATTGATGGGTGTGTTTTCATTGTCTATGAGTAGAGGTAATAATGTTCTAGAAACTCTGTTATAATAAAACAAACTAAAAATAAAAACACATATAATAAATCTTACATTAAGCCAAACATTAATGAGATGCACAAAAACAATGTCACTCTTCTTGTTCAATTTCATTAAAAATATTTTTTTCTTAAAAAGCTATACTTATGTTAAATGTTACATATGTTAAATATAATCTTTACAGTTAAAATTGGCATTAGGGTTAATTATTACTAGATTTAGATAAGTAAATTTTCATAGTTTTAAATAATATACTAAACATTGAGAAGCAACCATATAAGCAAAATCACTTTGGGGTTCTCAACAAACTTTGAAAGTAGGATCCTGACACCCAAAAGTTTGAAAACAAATTTCTAAAGATAAACTAAGAGGTCACTAAGTAAAAAAGTAAACTGCTATCTTAAATGTCATCTTCCCAATTAAGCAACAGATTTACATTCCCTATTATATGGAAGCATTTTGGTCATTTCAAAAATATTGTATACCCCTGATACATAAGACACTATGTTGAAAACTTCTTGCGCCTGAAGACATTACAACATGCACAGTATGAAAGGCCGCTGGAGTCTGACACAAAGCTCCCAACCTCTGTGCATCCTTTTTGCATGTCAGCTGCTCTCCCAAAGTTTCATTCCTTTTTCTGACTGAATTGACACCCTAAAGATATTTTAGACAGGGTTTCCTAAACAATATGAGACCTGTTTTAGACAGGGTTCCCTAAACAATATGAGACCAGTAAGTATAAGCAATATTAAATAGAAAATACATCATTAAAAAGAAAAGGTAGAAAACTTACCACTTGGACCTAAATTTCCCATCACACCACCAATGTTCAACTGGCTGGCACTAATAGGCTGCCCACCTGGACCAAGTCCCATTCCAATGCCTCCAAGTCCACCTTCGTGACAAGTAACAATATTACCAAAATCCATATGCAACTAAATGACACTAGCATTTAAAACTAGCCATATGCCTATAGTAGTATTTCTAAAATTTTAAAAATTTATAAATAAGAGCATTGATTCTTATTTATATTTAGAAAGCAGCACTTATTAATGACAAGAATTTTATGAAGGGAAGAGAGAATTTTAAAATAAGATCAGATTACTTTAGAAACATGCATATTATAATATCTGGATTATCACAAAAAAAAGTATCTGTAAAATAAAAAAAAGGAAAATTAACCCAAATGAACCAATAAATGTGAAGAAATTAGGCTCTTCAATTTAACATGAAAGATTATCAAACCAATTTAAAAAAATTAAATCCCTGTAATGGTTTTTTACATATACATTTAAAACAGTAACAAATTTTAAAACAGGGAAAATATACCAGCAAATACCAAACTGCTGTGATTGGTATTATACAAATGATTTATAGGTAATTTCAAAGACAAAATTGTCTTATAATAAACTGTTTGAGTCACTAGAATTAGAATTTATATCAATTATAATCTTGGATGGACCTACTAATTTAGATATAAACTACTCAAATAAAAACAACAAAAACAAAAATCAAACCTATCATTCTAATAAAAGGTACCAAATACCTCTTAGTAACTAATAGCCCAAGTAGATAAAAATTATTAGAAAGGACATAAGACAATTTAATAAACTTGGTTTAGTGGACACAGCACACTATACTCACCAATAAAAATAGGCCATAAGGTAGGTCATCCATAAGATAAGTACAAATTAATTCTTAAATAATCACAATCACATAGACCATGTTCATTTACACCATATTGAGAATAAGTTAGAAATTAGTAAGAAAAGTTCATGCATTTGGAAATTCAAAAATTGCATTTTCAAATACTATATAACTTATGAATAAAGTATAGTAATAATTTGTAAATACAAAGAACTAGGGAGGAAGGAATAATGAAGCCATGAGAAGCCTGCACATTCTCTTCTCTGACAACACTAATAGCTTTACTTACGTGGTAACTGTGGTGTTTTACTATCATGCGAACGGTAGTCTTCATGAGGGACAGACTTATCATCCTAATTACAAAATAGTTTATTGCACAGTTAACATATAATGAAAAAGAACAATAACACTGAGAACAGTAGATAAAAGATTTGAAGAGGTTGGAGGGTTGATATGATCAATAAGAACTTACCATTTTCACATGCATGGGTCTATCAAATAAAAACTGCCCATTGAACATAGCTGTTGGATTAGTCAAGAAAAATCAGTTAAAATGACCAAAAGTTATACTTGAACAAATTCATTAAAAGGGGGTCTGTGTAACTATTCTTTTAACATCTTTAATATTAATTTGTATTAATCTCTTCCACATAGTTAAAAGAAGACTCTTAATGTGGTTATCTTAATTCATCCAAAATTAGCAAGCTTCACAGAAAACAATCATGAAAGTGAACAATGGAGGAAACACTGTCAAAAGCATATATACATACAGTGAGTTGTGCCAAGAGGGGAAAACAGATAAAAGAGTTCATTTCTGCCCTGAACAGTATGGCCAATCCACATTTTAAGAGTAACTTTAGTACTTGGACACAGAAAAGGTTTTATGTGCTGACAACCAAATTGAACATCTATTTCAAAGCCAGGCAACTTCAATTCCATGACAACCACAAAAATGCCAAGCTTCTGCAATTTCATTTAGTAATGCTAAAATGTAATTAGGATACAAATCGCTTGAACTGCTTCAATCGCTTGCTCAAAAGTTACAGTGCCCATTCCTCTGCTCTTGCCATCTTTGTCTTCTTTAATATCTGCCCGCTTTACAGTTCCGGCTATGCTGAAAACTTCCTTTAGCTTCTTCCAACCAACTTTGAAGTCAAGCTGAACATAAGATTGTATAAAGTTATATGCCTCATAAGTCCCTCCCCCCCCACTCATACAAAATTACTCTTAAAAACTATAATTTTTGTTCGATAATATGCCAGTGATGTTCAAATTTTAAAAAGTCTTATTTAAGGGGCTGGGGAGATGGCTGAGCACTTAAGCCAATTGCCTGCAAAACCTAACAACCTAGGTTCAAGTCCCAGGTACACAAATAAAGCCACATGCACAATGTGGCTCATGCATCTCTCTCTCTCTCTCTCTCTCTCTCTCTCTCTCTCTCTCTCTCTCTCTCTGCTTGCAAATAAAATTTAAAAAACTATTTTAAACTTTTTTTATAAAAATGTATAAACAATCTTATTTATAAAAAATCTTATTAAAAACCAGTTTAGCTACACCCAAACTGTTTCTTACCCTTCTTTAATTCTCAAGATCATCTCATAACTATTAATCCTGTTTTGTGCATTTGAAACTTATGTATCTATGTTTATATATTTACAAAGAAAAGTTCAAATTTTGGGAAGCACAGTCCATTTCACTGACTTTTAAGAACTTAGGACAAATGGCAAGCCAACCACAATGCACATTTATAACTATCAAGGCTACAATAATGTAGCACATTTACTAATATGAACAAAAATACCTATAATGAATTTGAAGAACTCTTTGAATGTCTATAAATTCTACATTTTTGTTTTGAAAGTCCTAAATACTGTATTAGACTCTAACCTCATATATAGATACTTAAATTGGGTTTGAATTTATAAAAATTATCACTTCACTTAGCTCAGTTAAAAATTAGCAAAATGTTCTGTAAACCTATAATCATTTATCTAAGCAAACAATCTCATGATTAGAACTAAATATATAAACAATAAAAGCGTAAACTTACATTAGCAACAAAAATTGTAGAACCAAGTCTCCCAGCCTGCAAATTACTGATAACCTCAGGAGGAATGTTGGGATTGTTTAGAATGGAAGCTGGCAAATTCATCAAGCCCGATCCCATATCAGAGGCATGTGCTCCTGAAAATGATCCTCCAGTTCGGTGCAATGCTCTACGAGCATTATCTCCATCAGGATCCTACAACACACAGTGAATGCTAACCATCACTAAATGAATCAGTAAAGGTATACAATTAATTTCAAATTCTACAGTAGCTAACCCATCTGGTCAATCATTGAACCTCTCTAGGAGTACAGTTTTGTTTTTTCATCGAAAGAACTGAATCCCACAAAAAGCTGTAGACAGGCAAAAGAATGTCTTCCAAAAATGGGAGTTAAGTACCTCTTTCCAGGAACTAAAGTCACTTAAGAATTGAAGCTAGTTTCACTGTGTTCTCATGTTACCATAGAGGTATGGCATGGACACATAAATGCACTCAAAGAGGAACAAAGGAGTCACTGTTAACTCCTTTTTCCTCCAGAATAGAGTAATGGTGAACTCACCATTGAATGTCCCGTGGAATATCAAGTTCAGACTAATTCAAAGATTTTCCTTAGGGGAACAAACTGCTATAAAACTCAGGAATACTGGGATAGATGAAGATGTATTCTCACTGTAAATTTTACCCATGAACAATATATAATTCTCCTTTATAGGACTTTAAAACCTCTTAGATTCCTTAACAATGATTATGACCTAAGAACAAAGGAAAGATAAATCTTTTATTTCTTTTTTTCTTAGATAGGGTCTCACACTAGCCCAGGCTGACCTAGAATTCACTATGTAGTCTCAGAGTAGCTTTGAACTCACAGCGATCCTCCTACCTATGCCTTCTAAGTGTTGTGATAAAGGTGTACAATACCACACCCAACTCCATAACAAACATCTTAAGTTCATTAATTTTTATAAGAAAAACAGAGTTGGAGAGATGGCTCAGAGGTCAAGGTGATTGCCAGCAAAACAGAAGGACCTGAATTCAATTCCCCCGTACCCATGTAAAGCCAGATACACAAAGTAGTGCATGCATCTGGAGTTCGTTTGCAGTGGCTGGAGGTCCTGGTGCGCTCTCGCTCTCTCTCTCTCTCTCTCTCTCTCTCTCTCTCTCTCTGCCTGTCTGCCTCTTTCTCTCTCTCTCATTCTCTCAAATAAATAAATAACCAGATAAATAAAAATTCTATCTTAACAAAAACAAGCAACTTCAAATGCACTTCACATATTTATCCCACTAATGTAGAGTGCAAAAAAATAAAGACTAGAAAAGCCAACACATACAAAAGCACAGAAACAAACTGATAGCTTATCATCTGAAAATACTTATGCTAAAGTTAACAAAAACTGCTGGAATGAGTCTAGAAATAATGATAATAATAAAAAAATAAAGTAGTGGGGCTGGAGAGAGAGATGGCTCAGCAGTTAAAGGCACTTATTTATAAAGCTTGTCTGCCAGGGTTTGATTCCCCAGTACCCACATAAAGCCATATGCATAAAGTGGCATATTCATCTAGAGTTCATTTGCATTGGCAGGAGGCCCTCATATGCCCAGTCTCTCTCCCTCCCCAAATAAATAAATATTTTTTAATAAAAGAAAATAAGATGACTGAAAATTCTCTCGGATAGCTGGAAGGATAAAAGGGTAAATGAGAAAATAAAAGCAGTATTCTGGTCTCAAATATATTTCTTCACTATGAAGGAATTAGAAGGGTTATAATAGTAAAGAAATAGATGTTATCAGAGAATGCCAAAAGACTCTAAGTAATAAATATTTCAGATTTGAGAACTCAAAAACTTGTGCAAGTATAACATTTAGATTAGTTGTTGCCTACATAGAAAGTGGACAAAACAGGAGGGAAGATGCTTCTTGAACTATTCAGACACATGGGTTGTGTGCATCCAACACTGGTAAAACATACTTCTATGTTCTTGCACATATGTGGCAAAATACTCCAACACTACACAGGCACATATATTTACATGTACAACAAATGGCACACCATGTACCTCAGATTGAATTCTCTTTTCCCTTTGCCATCAGCCTGCCAGCTACTGACTGCTAATGCCTATCACTGCTCTTGGGCCTCTGCAGGGTAATGTAAAAGAGCATGGTAACAAGGCCTAAGCTTTTAACACCCAATAAACTCCTTCAATTAAAAACAGAAACAGGGCCAGATAGATGGCTCATCATGAGGTTACTTGCCTGCGGAGCCTAACAACCCAGGTTCAATTCCTCAGTACTCAAGTAAAGCCAGATGAACAAAGGGGCACAAGTATCTAGAGTTCATTTGCAGTGCCAGGAGGCGCTGGCCCAGCTATTCTGTCTCTCTTATAAATGCATATATATATATATATATATATATATATATATATATATATATATACACACACACACATACATACATCATTTTATATATGTTTGCACCAAGGCATTTAGTTTATCACACTCAAAACAAAAGACAATCGTGGGACAGAAATAATAATCAACATCATAATTATTTTATAGCTAACATTTATTATAGAGCTAGAATATTTTAAGTACCATGCCATAAGGAACTTACATATTATCACAATAAATAGAAAATATTTATTAAAGTGTAACATGAATTAACACCTAAGTCTTTATAACACTATTGAGTTAGGATCTAGTATTAATTTTATTTTAGTAATTAGGAACAACAGAGATTAAGTGATTCTCCCTAGGTCATACAAGTCATACAAGGTGACAATGTCTGAGTTATGGTCCATTTATCTCAATGAATCTTCATTACAAGTCTCTAAGTATTATCGGTATAATTATGTATACCAATTATATTTACGTATCTATCAGTATAATTATTATTACTAAGGTCTATAGAAGTAACATGCCTAAGTCACATGGCTAAAGCTATGACTCAGTAATGAAGCTGAGATTCAAACTACTATTCTCCTGCTGAATGCCAGGCAATGATGAACCCTGGGGGCAGAAAATTTCAAGGTTCCAAATTAACACTATTCATTTTAGCACAGACTTAGCAAGCATACTGTGTGTCATCTGTAGTCAAACTAGGATAAGGTCAGCACTGTACAATAAGGGAACCTATGGCTGCTACTCAAGCAACCTATTCTAAGTCCATTATACATAAGTTATAAACACATTTCTGTAATGTGTTTTCTCATCATTTATTTGCTACCCTGTTGATTCTTTACAGAGTATATTTACATTTAGGGTATTCCAAGTTTTCGTTATAGATCTTGTTAACAAAGTTGTAACTTTTCTTAAATTTAAGTACTGGAGAAAATCTAAATCAATTTTATTAAAATAGTAATTTTATTTACATCCAAAGGATATGTACACTACTAAGCAAACTTTAATGATCAACTACAAAAAAAAAACTCTATATTTTGTAAATAAAATAGTCCTAACTGAAAACTGTCTATACTAAATAAAGTCTGCACCTAATAACTCATCTTTATATTTCTGGGTCCTGAATATTTTATTAAAGTTTGCACTTGTTTTTAATGAGCTGAAGTAAATCTAAAGGATGAATAGGAAATCATGCACAGGATAAACGACCATCAGTGTCCAATGCTTTACAAGGCACATGCACTTCAAAAGAAGTGTTGTTAAGCTGCTCCCACTCTCTTCTGGAGAATCTGCTTTATTCTACAGATGGCAGAGAAAATGGAGGAAAACCAAAACCCATCGATAAGACCAGAAGACAGTCAAATGCCCAAGAGACATGCTATCTCTACTACATCTGCCAGGGCCCAGGAGAAACTGCAAGAAAAGTGGTGACATGAATACTGCTCTTACTGTTAGCCTGACAACCAGTTTCAGGGATCAAAACAGAAATCCAGAGGCTACAGAGAACTCAAAACTAAATCAGACTTCCAACAGGCCTGCCATGACTCCGGGAACAATGCAGAAGAGGAGGTGGAAAGATTGTAAAAGCCACAGAGTGGGAAGAAATATTCGAGGCACTGTTCCCTGCTACCCCACAGGGACTGGCTGAGACCTTCATGACTAACCCCAATGAGGAGGGCCTGCAGGGTAACAGAGGCTGGGACGAAGTTATAATATAAGATAATGTGCTATAATTATATAATTGTTATATATAATATATGTGTTATAATTAATATAAAGTAAAAATAATATTTTAAAAAGAAAGTATTATCAGACAACTGGGTAAGCAACACGGAACTATAAAATAAGCATGTCCTTATAGTTGCATACTTAATATAAGAAAGAAATCTTACCTCTTTAATATTCAGAGGCCTTCCACTAAGATCATATTTGTTCATAGTTTCCAATGCTTTCTTTACAAATTCTTCATCTTTGAATTCAACCACACTTGATGGAGAAAAAATGTATAAGAAGTGTTTATATACATAGTTTTTCCCCCCAATCACAGGTTTAATTTGACTTAAGATACTTGAAAAAAAAAATCTTACCCACAACCCTATATCCAAGTAGATTTGTCAATATATGCAAAAGAAAAAATATTGTAGATCAGTAGATGAAGTTAGTGGTAGACTCTAACATTTATATCATTAAATTTAATTAAGAATATAATTTTTGTCTTTTATACATCCAGAATATTAACAGATAAGTAGCCATGTATTTTCTATAAATTTTAAACCCATCTAGTATATAACAAGTTTGGAACACATTTTTACTTTCAGGTGACTTTGTAAACTTAAAACTAATATTGCACAAATTCAGTCAACAGTAAATTAAGGGAAAAAATTAAAGGTTCTAATATACCTGTGCTTACATAGTTATGAGTATTTTCAAAAGATGTATGTATACAACATATTTTTAACTCTAATCAAAATAGCCAACATATTTTTATAAGGTTGTCTATTGATTAAAAACTGGCAGTACATGCTTACCAGCACCCAGTAGTTTAAGCATGTAAAAAAGACCACCTATGCTAAAGAAACTTAATAGAATCATTTTTAAAATAATTCCTGTGATCACTATTCAAAGTGCTCTTTTAATGTGATGACAATTTTTTTCTAATGTACCCTGCTTGTTTTTGTAAATGATACATGGTTAAGATCTTCCTGCTATATCCTTCAGCATACGCACTCTTGTTGCTAAGAATCATCTATTATCAACCTGCTAAGTCAATTTAATCATCAATATCATTCATACCAATTGACCAAAGCATTACTTCTTATGTACTCCTACAAGCTGCCTAATTAACTTTTCAATGAAAGTTTCAAAATTACATTCTTAGTTAACACCTTTAAGCCATAGGCATCACAAAAACTCTTAGGGAATATCATCAATTCAGTGACTTTTAAAATATTCCTGAAGACATCAAAATACAACAAAAAAAATCCTGCATTAAAATCTTATTGGCTAAGAAAAAGTATTACCTTAAAACACTATTTAAAATGACTGCCCTGTAGGAGCATTTACAAAACCCATCCCTTCCAGGCAGCTGGTGTGGTGGCATAAGTGTCAGGCTTGCTAGTATAAAACCTCAAATCTTACATAATAAGGTAAAACAAAATGAAACTTAAGTTTCCACAAAACTGGTATGAGTATTATGCAAAAATGAAACTGCTGAGGAACTTTTAAACCCTCCAGCAGATTATTGCCCACAGCACTTACCCTTGATTTTCCTTCCGCATCCTTAAAGAGCTCCACGTATGTAACCTCACCAACTACATAAGACATACAAAAGGAAGATACCAAGAAACAATACATTTAAACACCAGTATCTTGCTTTACTGCACACCTGTGCGCAACTCTACAGAAAGCACCTATTATTCACCAACAATCAAAACCAGATCAAGATACCTCCTTATCAGGGCTATATAGATTTAACTAATTTTCAGAAATATACATCATCCACATTCTCTAAAAAGCTAACAACCATATTTAACCTAATTCATACTACAGATCATATTTTGACCAGCATGATATAGTTGGTAAGCAAATGCACATATACATACAAATGGTCCCTCAGCCTATCATATTAACAACATTAGCACTTTTCAAATAACTTTGGTCAGCCTACACACAACAGCTGTTTTAAGGTGACTTTCTACCTGAATGTCTTCAATCATGTTTGCCATCAGTAAACTAAATTTACAAGTCATGCTTCACAGCAAGCCACACACTTTCTAAATAAAGTCAATGAATAAAACCAATCAAATAGTTGTCACCTTACAACAGATACACCAATGCAATTTTTAAAACATTTATTAGAAAAGCTCAGCCTCAAAGCCAAGTAAGCTTGCAGGACTGTTAAAACTCAATTTTTCAAGAGATAACAGAACTAACTTTTACAAGATCTAATATTAAAATTGTTTTCCCCCAAAATCAACCATGTACATAAGATGAAGTTTTCAGGTGATTCTGAAAACAAAACTGCAGCAGTCACACACATTTAATATGAAACTGCAAAGACAGCACATGGCAGTCATGACAATGCAAGCAAAATGAATTCCACAGCCAGATTCCAGACTCCACCAAAAACAGCTTTTGGGAAAAAAAAAAAAAATCAGACCTGATTATACATACATTAGCCCACTAAATGCATTGCTTAACTAATGCAATAGTCCTTTTAATTCTATAAAAACTTCAACTGGACAAAGCAATCACTTTAACAAAATTCTTGGTGGCATGCAAATGCTGGCTTCGCTACTATCCCACTAAAATGGCAAAAGAAAAAAATACTCCATTTGTCCATACTACCTTGTAAGGAAAATGTCAAGTGGAAGAAAAAGAAAAGATTAACTCACATGTCAAGAAAGCAAAGTCATGTTTGAGTCTGTACGGCTAAGAGGAATAAAATCATTTGCTTAGTTTCCTCCCATTCCTATATGAAGATTATTTAACATAGGTTACTTCAGAAACTGTTACCTTTTTCTCTCATTAAATCTTTAATAGCTTGCCATTTCATGTCATACGGAATGTTGCTGATGAATACTCTGTTCCGGTTTGAACCTTTCTTTTCTCCAGAGCCCAGATTCTTATCTTTTGAATAAGGATGAAATCGGTTGGCCTTCTTACTTCCTGTAGACTTTTCTTTAAAGTCAGATTTTTCTTCTTTCACAGATTCATCATTCTCCCTATTAATTAAAAACATATGAAAACATCTTCAGTTTTGCATCTTAGAATGAAAGCCTATAATAAATAAATCATTCACATTTATCACTACATGAAAGGTACAACTAAGCTAACCTCAGCAAAGCAGCAGAGAATCAGCCTGATACTATTTCAAAGCAAGGGTCTGGGCAAATTACCAAACTCATCAGTCACCCAGCTAACATCACAGTTTTTCAACATCAATAGTTATGAGCTAAAGAGATGGCTCAGCAGTTAAGGCGCTTGACTGCAAAGCCTAAAGACCCAGTTTGATTCCTCAGTACCCACATAAAGACAGATGCACAAAGTGGCACATGTATCTGGAATTTGTTTGCAGCAGCTGGAGGCCCTGGCACACCCATTCTCTCTCCTCTCTCCTCTCCCTCTCCTCTCCTCTTTCTCTCTCCTCCCCCCTCTGCTTACAAATAAATAAATAAAAATTTGAAAAAACAATTTTTAGGCTGGAGAGATGGCTCAGCGCTTAAGGCACTTGCCTCCTGTGCCTAAGGCCCTGGGTTCGATTCCCCAGGACCCACATAAACCAGACCCACAAGGTGGTGGCCCTGGTTCTCTCTCTCTCTCTCTCTCTCTCTCTCTCTCTCTCTCTCTCTCTCTCTCTCTGCTTGAAAATGAATAAATAAAATATTTAAAAATAAAAAAAATTAAAAAAAAACAATTTTTAAAAATCTGGAAAACCAATTCCCATTTGCACTGCTTTGCAGTGGCTTAAAAATTAAATTATAAAAATAGATGTAAGCATAAAGAACTCAATTTTTTCCCATCATGTGACTTAGTAAGTGTTATCACCCTATAGTTGGGGGGTGAGGTGGGAGACAGTATTTTTCCCATTTGTAAAACTATCATCTTTATCAGAGAATTAACTTTCTGGGCTTCATTCAAAACAAAACCAAACAACAACAACAACAAAACTAACTCAGAAATCACACATGGCAATGCCCTTCTGTAATCCTAGCACTTGGCAGGCAAAAACAGGAAGATTAATAAATAAATTCATAAAACCATATCTGAAAAAGTATGTTCCTTATAAGTTAACAAGTTTCTTCCAAGATCTTTCTTCCTTAAAACCACAATCAAAATACACTGCCATGTCTATACATCTACATGTACACATGTATACACTCACCTAAGATTCTAAAAATTTTTCTAATCCTAACTTTGATAAAACACTGAAAATCTAGAAGGCACCCAAGCCTGCCAGCTCAGAGTTGAATTTCCCAGCCACCCACATAAAGTCAGATGAGCATATCTGCATGTTGAACATTTTTCTGATCTCACCCATAAAATAGGATAGTATATTTTATGACACTATGACATTCTAAACACCTATGAGGATAGTTAAGGAGAGAAGTAATTAAAAGAATCATGATCCAGATTTTATCAATATTTGAATAAGGCCTAGCTGGAAAAAACTAACTCACAGGACTTCAATCGCAATGCAACTAGGATGAGATTATATTCCAACCATAGATACAAGTATATACTTAAAGTGAAGTCTACAGATAATAATCTAGACTTATATTTTAAAATGCAATTTTTCCAAAACAGATTTCTTTTAAATTGCAAATTAGCCTAGTCAGTATCAAATTATTTCACTAACAAAACATTTTAGCTCAATTTTCACAAACATTTGTGAGTAAAACTCTCTAAAAATGACATTCAGGACACATGCAAAACTTAGCTCAAATGAAACCTGATGTGGTGTCATGTCTCTGTAATCCCATCACTCAGGATGCTGACAGAGAAGATCAAGAGATTGAGGCCACCCTAAACTACACAGTGAGACCCTAACATGTGCACACCTTTAATCCCAGCACTTGGGGAGGCAGAGGTAGGAGAATCACTGTGAGTTCCAGGCCACCCTGAGACTACATAGTGAATTCCAGGTCAGGCTGGGCTAGAGTAAGACCCTACCTCGAAGGGAATGAGAAAAAAAATCCAACAAAAGTTCAAATGATTATTTCAATATATATAAAAAATTTAATAAAATCCAATGTCCTTTAATAGTGAAAAAACTCTCAAAAAATTAAGTACAGAAGCAGCATACTAAATTAGGTGAAATAAGACATGCCCAGTGTAAATTTCCTCCTAAATGGTGAAGACAGGTTTCCCTCTGAGACTGGAAACAAAACAACTACTTCTATACAACATAGTTCTAGAATCCTAGCCAAAGAAATGAGGCAAGAAGAATAATCCTTTCATTCCATATAGGAAAGAACTACAATTATTTGTCTGCATATGATGTGATGCTACATGAAGAAAATTTTAAACAGCCTACCAAAAACTGTTAAAACTTAAAAATTATAACTTATGCATGAATTTAGTAAATTATAGGATACAAAATCAGCATACAAAAATCAACTTTCCCAGGACTTGGGAAGCGGAGGCACAAGCATAATGAGTTTGATACCAGTTTGAGCTCTAAAGCAAGTTTCAGATCAGCCTGGGTTATACAGTGAGACCCTGCCTCAAAAAAGTCAGCTGTCTTCCTATACACTATCAATGAACTATCTTTCAAAAATTCAGAGTACAAAATCAGTGATAATGAAATTCTTAAAACCAGGGAAATTTTGAAGAGGTCAAGGACATTGAAAATTAGGAAACAAGCATGAAATAAATTGGATGACACAAATGAACGAAAAGACAGTGTTAGTGAACTAGAATTAATGCTCTCAAAATGTCCACCTCAATGCTCCATGAATTCAATGCAGTCATTATCAAAATGCCAATGGTATTTTCCATAAAAATGGATAAAGAAATCTTCAAATTTGTAGAGAATTACCAGTGACTACAAAGAGTTAAAGCAATCTTGAACAAAAGCAAAGCAGAAAGTATCATGCTTTTTGATTCCAAGTTACATTATCATGCCATAGTAATCAAAACAGTATGGCACTGGCATATATATAGATACACAGATCAATGGAACCAAACAGAAACACAAAAGGTTGCTGATGTAGCTCAGTGGTAGAATATTTTTCTAACATACACAAAGCTCTGGGATCAGAAGTTGAGTAAGAAAACCAGAGATATATACAAATATATAGAGTCAATTTATCTTTGACAAATGTGCCAAGAATATACAAGGACAGTCCCTTCAATAAATACTGCAGGGGGAGGAGGATTACTTATCCATGTGAATAAAAAAGAACTGGATCTTTATTTTGCAAAACACACAAAAATGAACCTCAAAGGGATTAAAGATTGGCATATAACACCTGAAGAAAAAGATGCCAGAGAAAAGTTGTGACATTGGTCTTTGAAATGAAGACAGCAAACCAACACTGGCAACAAAAGCAAAAAATAAACAAGTGGAATTCCATCAGATATTTCCACACAGCAAAGGAAATAACAAAATGAAAAGGCAACCTAAGAACTGGGAGAAAACATTTGCAAGCCATATATTCAATAATAGATTACTATTAAATACATAAGGAGAGCTGGAGAGATGGCTCAGTAGTTAAGGCACTTGCTTCCAGTGCCTAAGGCCCCGGGGTTCAATTCCCCAGGACCCACATAAGCCAGACCCATAAGGTGGTGGCCCTGGTGCACACTTGCTCTCTCATTCTCTCTCTGTATCTCTCTGCTTGAAAATGAATAAAATATAAAAATATACATAAGGAACCTACACAACTAAATTGCAAAAAAAGAAAAAAAAAACGAAAAACAAAAGGGGATCTTTTTCCAAAAGAGAGCATCTGGCTTATGAATATGTGCTATACATATCACTAATGATCAAAGCCATGGTGAGATATCAAGATATAACTTAAGATGGTTAGTTGGGAGATGGGGAGCCATGGCAATTTCCGTTCAGAATAGGTTAGATGGATGAATGCAGAATCTAAAGATCCAGTGGGCAGAGAAGCTCTCAGGCTTTTCCCATGTTAATGGCAAGTCTCTAAAAGGACAGCAGAAGGCAGGCAGGTCACCTGCATTCTGATTTCTCAGTTGCTAGGATGATGCACACTTTCCATCTGGGAGTTCCAATCTCTCCTACCTGCCCTCTGATCTACCCAAAAGATGCTGCCTATTCCACCAGCACCAGGTGGTGAGGAGGCTTCCCCTTTTGAAGTGCCTCTAGCCAACTCAAGGGTCAGTCTAACAGTACATCATGAAACTTCCATTGGGTGCTGGAGAGATGGCTCAGAGGTTAAGGTGCACACCTACAAAGCCTAAAGACCCAGGTTTGATTCCCCAGCACCTACATAAAGCCAGATGAACAAAGTGCACAAGGATCCGGAGTTCATTTGCAGTGGCTGGAGGCCCTGGTGTGCTCATTCTCTCTCTTCTTTCTGCTTGCAAATAAACAATATTTTTTAAAAAGAAAAAGAAACTTCCTCTGGGCATGGAACACTTCAAAAACCCATGCATATTTCAGAAAACAACAGCAGACAATAAGCTTGGAAAGCTCAGAATGGGGCCCAGGGAATCTGGGTAATTCCTCTCCAGTACATGGTGGGTAGACAAGAGAACATGTTAAATGATGTCATCTTTAGAGTCAAGACTGTCAAAATGACAATGAGGAAAGCTACCCTAGCTAATCGCAATTATTCTTGCACCCAAGAACTGGCCCAAGTTGGACCATAACCTTCTCAAACATTTTCACCAAAGTCAGATAAAACATTTTACACTTTCTATTTTAGTATGACTGTGTGTGTGTGTGATTGCTTTCTCCTGTAAGGCAAAGGGTGCTTTTACTCAATCACTGACATATTTCCAACTTCAGATTTATAGATGGAGGCATATGAAAATAAACGCATTGGTTCGTATTCCCTCACATGACAAGCAAAATATGGCCATATCCCATCATAGGGCTGGAGAGATGGCTCAGTGGCTAAAGGTGTTCGCTTGAAAGTCTGATGTCCTGGGTTCGATTCCCAGAACCCACGAAAAGCCAGATACACAAGGTGGTGCATGCATCTGGAGTTCCTTTGCTGGGAGCAAGAGGCCCTGGCGTACCCATTCTCTCTTTCTGCTTGCAGATTAATAAATTAAATAAAATATGGCCATCTCACACTGACTTACAAGTGAACGTGTGGATTTGGGTCAACAAAATTCTTTCCAGACACTGATGACAAATGCAACCCTAGTAGGTTTTATTCAATTTAAAACATTTTAAGGGTTGGAGGGAGGGACAATTAAGTAGTCCAGCCCTTGCCTAGCAAGCGCAGGTTCCTAGGTCCCATCCCCAACACTATATATATATATATATATATATATATATATATATACACACATATACATGCATATATATATATATATGCACATACACACACATACGGCATCATTTTCCATTCTAGCACAATCAGGGGCCACCACCCACGGTGTCGGGGTGACAATAGCCAGGAGTGGCCAAGCGGCTCTGGCCAACTGCTGGCAGCACAATGCACCGGTCCACGTGCGCACCTTTCGACTTCCTCTCGGAACCGAATCTGCGGCTTAGGAACCCCGGCCGGGGATCGGGGTGGGGGTGGGGTGGGGATGGGGAGGGGGGTCCCGTCTCCGGCGTGGAGCAGGCTGGGAGGCCATGTGCGATGATGTCATCCTGGATCCTCCCGGGTGATGGGCAGCAGGCCCCGCGCAGCCCCCCGCCCGGCCCGGCCCGGCCCGCGCCGAGCCCCGGGCCCTCCCTGCACCTGCCGCGGCCCCGGCCCCGCGCGGCGTGGGAGGCCCGCCCGCTCCCGTCCCGCCCTCCCGCCCGCTCCCGTCCCGCCGCCCCGGAGCACACAATACATTTTCACGCCATTGGAGCTGCTGCTGCGCGGCGGCGCCGGCTTGTCGGGCTCCGGCTCTCCCGGCGGCTCGGCGGGCTGTGGTGGCGGGCCGTCGTCGCCCGCCGCCCCGGAGACCTCGGGCTTGTCGGCGTCGGCCATCCCACCCCGCTGGCTCCGCCTCGGCCGCCCGCGCTCACGGGGCTCCGAACGCGACAATGGCGGCGGCCCACGGCCCCAGCGCTAACGGACCGGGATTTGAAAAGGCCCGGAGCGCTCGCTGGCCGGGATCTCGCGAGAGCCCGCGGGAGGGAGGGGGAGGGAGGGAGGGGAGGGGGCGGCGCCCTCCGCCCCAGGCACCTGCGGGGTCCTGCGCAGCCGCCCGCCGCCAAGCCACGCCCACCCGCTCCCTGGGGGGGGCGGGGCAGCTGTGAATCACGCCCCACTCCCCGGGGCTGCGGACCCGCGCAACGACGTTCCACCCGAGCGGCCACGCACGGCGCACACACGCACGCCCGGGAACCCCCCTCCTCGTTGCTTACATTCCTCGGAGGACTGCGGCTTCCTTGGGGCCAGGGGGATTTCTTTGGAATTTGGGTTTTTTGTTTGTTTGTTTTTATGCTCAAGGCAGCAATCTATTAGGATAGTCCATAATTTTCATAAGAAAATATGTATGAGATGTCCTGATACACGTTTTGGGTTTGGGTCCTCTGTTTTTATAATACTGATGAAAATTATTTATGAAAAGTAGTCTTACCCCCCCATATGAAAAGGAAACCTAGTAAACTCAATCAGTTCCTTACTTATGAGTATCATAATGATATTTCACACTGAATAACCTTTGGATTTGTAATCAGATATTTCTCATCATAAACAAATTTTTGGCAAAATATTGTATTGAGATGGATGGTAAGGTTATGGCTTTGTAACTTCCACTCTACTGATAATTGTATCAATATATAAATTTCTGCACTCTACCATATGAAGTACAAAAACTATGCTGTCCTGTGGGGTTAGCTGGCTAGTTCCCACCTCCAGAGGCACCATCTTAGTGATGCAAAAGCTTGTGCTAAGATACTGCCTACATTTGAAGTGCTGGCTACATTGTTTCCAAAGCACAACAGATACAATTGTACTTGTTACATGAAGTGTTTGTCATGAACATCAAGGCCATTTTGTGTCTGGAAGTTTGTGTTGTAAGCAGTCCTCTCCTTCCTTTGGCTCTTACTGTCTTTCCACCTTCTCTACCTCCATAAACCCTGAGCCTTGGGAAGTGTGATAGAGATGTCCCAGTGCTGAACACTCCACTGTCATTTCTTCTCAGCACTATGGCGTCTTTTGAGTTTTCCCAGTGGTCACAAGCATCTGAAAAAGAGAAGCTTCTCTAGCCTAAAGGGAGAATTGCATTATTATATGGGTTTGCTCATTTTTAAGAAAAAAATGCTTATAAGGCAATTTGGTGGGCTTAATATATGTATTTAGCCAAGGACAGCAGGTGTTACTTCCCCTGGGGCTCATGACCTCCACCACTATAGGGTTTTGACAAGGTCTTCAGTACCAGGCATGTATTCCCTCCCATGGAGTGGGCCTTCAGTCCAATTAGAGAGCAATTGGTTTTCCCCACAACAGATGTGTCACTATTGCCCCAGTTGGCACATTTGCCTGGCTGGCCCTTCTTATGGCTCCTAAGGTGCACTGCTGTTCACCACCTTTGATGGCTTCTCTCTCCCATAGGGCTGCATGCAGCCATAGCTTTTTCCAGCTTTCTGTCAGCTGGTTAACAGGGAGGAGGTTTTCCAGCTCAGCTCCAGCTTGATTTCTCAGTGACCTGCAGCCCAAGCATATGTGGTCTTTAGCAATCGGGTCTTACCACCTCATTCTGGTGGGCAACCAATAGCCTTGGCAATGAACTGTAATGTATTGGGGACCTTGGGAACCTCCCTGGTCAACAATTCACTGGAAAGTATGCCCTCCCTGGCACTGAAGTTTTTCTCATAATAATCTATGGCTACTGGGTGTGCCATTATATGAGAAAGAATATGTGGCATTTGGCTTTCTGGGCCTAGGTTGCCTTACTTAATATGATCCTTTCCAAATACATCCATTTCCCTGCAAATTTCATAATTTCATTTTTCTTTACTGCTCAGTAGTAGTCCTTTGTATAAATGAATCACATCTTCATTATCCATTCATCAGTTGAAGGACATCTAGGTTGCTTCCATTTCCTAGCTGTTGTAAATAGAGCCACAATAAGCTGGATGAGCAAGTATCTCTAGGGTAGTGACTAGAGTTAGGATATATACCAAGGAGTGGTATAGCTGGGTCATGTGGTAAATCTATTCTCAGCAGTCTCAGGAACCTCCACATGGCTTTCCACAATGGCTGTAGCAGTTTATATTCCCAGCAACAGTGTAGAAGGGTTCCTAGTTGCCTATCTCTTAATGCTCTCCTTGAGTTAGTCAAAGAGAAACTGTAATGTCCCAAAGTAGTAAATGTGATTACTTCCACAATACCCATCATTCTCTGTTATTCTTTTACTACTATAGTTCAATTTAACTTTGAACTTGATCTTATGATTCATGCTATACTAGATTCCAGGAAAAAAAAAACACAAACAACAACAACCAAAAAAAAGTTCGATTGGATACTGTTCAAGAGTTCTTCCTGCTTAGAAGAGAATTCAGGCACAGGAAGAACACAGCCAGAAGTGACAAGAGCCTGCTGGGAGAGAACTTCATGAACACGCCATCTGATGCTGCAGTAGAGATCAGGGCAAAGGATAATTTTAAATTTTTTAAACAAATAGACTCCACAAAATGCCATTTGAAACATTCCATTAAAAGGTCTATCTTGCCGGGCATGGTGGGGAATGCCTTTAATCCCAGCATTCAGGAGGCAGGGGTAGGAGGATCATTGTGAGAAGGACTGGAACTACACAGTAAATCTCAGGTCAGCCTGGGCTAGAGCAAGACCCTACCTCAAAAATAACAACAATAAAAAAAGCCTAGAAAACAAACAAACAAACAAAAGTCTCTCTTGAAGGAGAGGAGGAAAGGTTTCAGTGGGAGGGACAGTGGGATGAGCCAGGATCACTGGAGGAAGTAGCATCAAAAAGCTTTGTATACATGTATGAAAATGTCAAAAATAAATTTTTTAAGAGATCTTAATCACTGAGCCTTCGGATGCTGCCTTTCAATATTATGCCAAAAAGAAATGCTTCCTCCCCTCTACCTAAGTTCTAGACATGATGAACGCATAAAGAACAGAGGGTAATTTCTACTGGGGGTCAGCTGGGTGTGCCTGGAAGAGCTGGATCTTGAAAGATGGGGAGAATTAGAGCAGCTTCTGGGGGAGGGAGAAACTGCTCTCCACAGTGACTTTCCTTCCTTCTCTTGCTATTAATATTGTACTAACCTTACTCAAATCTACAGAATAGAAAGTTAAAAGCCTATTAATCTATTGCTAAATTCATTCCTATAGCCCCCTCCCTTTGGTTTGTTTTCTTCCTTTCTTTCAGTGTATATGTCTGTTAGAACCAGAATGACTCAATTTTTGGATTCTGACTGCCATTTCCTTGTCACTCTCTGTTTCCCAAAAGTGATCCAACCACCACTCCCAATTATCTCCTTCCTGGAATTATCCAGAGCTCCCATCTCCATGATCACTTTCCTGTGGTGGCCCAAGCCCTGAGGTAAGTTGGACTGCTCTGCAACCAAGGAATTACTATGCCCCACCACCCATAAGTAACCCCTGGTCTGCAAGGGAAGTTGTTCATGACCTGTCTGGTCAGAGGCCTTCTCAGGCTGCTCCAAATAAAGCCTGTCTCTGCCACAGAACGGAATTCTCTCTCGTTTCATTTTTCCTGCTTTTCCTAACTATCCATAATGGAAAGTTTCTTAATGATCAAGTTTTTTTATATTCCCAGTTTCTACTGCATAATTGTTATATTTTGCAAGTACACAAAATGCATTTCTGAAATATTGTCATGTAACTCTTTAGTCTACTTTTACAAATTGCAATATGCATTTGTTTATGTGTGTGTGTGTGTGTAATAGAGAGGCCTTCTCATAAATCTAGAAATGTAACCCTAAAAGTCCAAAATATTTTTTATTAATAATATATATTTTGAATTTATGTTCACCTACTAAGAACAGTGACTAGCAATAATAGTATCCTAAACAAAGTAGACGTTTTTTCTTCTCTTTAGTAAAAAGCAGGACTAAGGGTACATCCGAGGGAAAGTACAGGACTCCCCTCTACCCCCCTCACTCTGTCTTGGGCCCAAGTTCCTGTCTCTGTAATCTTTCACTATTTTAGCCTCAGGCTTCCATCCTGAAGGTCCTCCCATGATTGAAGGTGGCTGCTGGCAATCCAGATATCTTGCCAAATTGTAGTCCAGAAGTCATTCAGACAAGAAGGAAGCATCTTATTCAGAAGTCCCATGCAGCACTTTCAGTGATGGGACAAGCTCTGTCCAGGACACACGGAGCTCTAGGCAGTCTGGCAGAGAGTAGCGTAGCTGAGCCAAGTGGATTCTTCTACCAGAGAAATTGGTAATGAACTGAAGTGGCAGGACATGATCATCCCTTTTCTTTAAGAATTAAAAGACAGAGGCCAAGCTGGACACAGGTGATGGATGCTCTGGGAAGGTATAGACAGGTAGATGAGGAGCTCAGTGTTCTCAAGTACATGGTCATTTCAAGGCCAGCCTGAGGTCCATAAGACCCTATCTCAAATAGAAACAAAAACATTTATTTATTTGTTTATTTATTTATTAGCAAAGTGAGAGAGAGAGAGAGAGAAAGGTATGGGAAGAGAGAGAGAATAGATGTGCCATAGCCTCCAGCCACTGCAAACATACGCCAGACACATGGGTTACCTTGTGCATCTGGCTTTACTGTGGAATTGAACTCAGGTCCTTCTGCTTTATAGGCAAGTGCCTTAACCACTGAACAATCTCTCCAGCCCCCCCCCAAAAAAACCCACTTTTAACTTATTTTTTAAAGACAAAGACTAAGTAAGGTAAAACAAAAAAAATGTAGTATGACTTCTAAGTTATTTTTCTTAGTTGACTATACAAATTAAATAGCTGGATTTGGAGGCAGTGCTTATAAGTTTTACAAAGTAAAATGTTCATTCAGGTGTGTTGGTTTAGGCTTTGATCCCAGCACTCAGGAGGCTGAGGAAGTCTGAGGTAGGAGAATCCTCATGATCAGGCTGGGCTACAAAGTGAGTTTCAGGTCAGCCTGAGCTAGAATGAGAGCTTGCCTCAAGGAGTAGATATATACAGAGAAAGCAAAATGTTCTTTAAAACTTACAAAAGCATCTATAGAGCTGAGGGTAGCTAAATAGCAACAGCCTAGGTTCAATCTCTAGAACTGATGTTTATATCACTTGTATATGAGACGTAGAACTTGGAAACATAGTATGACTTATATTGAAAATCCATATATATTTCTCCTTTTTCTTTGTGTTTTTTTTCCAAGATAAGGTTTCAATCTACCCCAGGCTGACCTGGAATTCATTGTATTTCCAGGCTGGCCTTGAACTTACAGTGATCCTCCTAACTCCTACCTCTGCTGGGCTAAAAGTCACCATCACCATGCCTGGTTATATTTCTCTTTTTTTCATGAGAATTTGAGTTCAGATCCACAGTCCCCATGTGAAATTCTGGATGTGAGGTTCAGGCCTGAAATCCCAGTCCTGAGGATGGGGGGAAAGGAGTGTGAGGAGACAAGGTGCATCCCTAGGCCAAGCTGGCTAGCTAGTGGAGAGCTCCAGGCTCAGTGAGAAATATTGTCTCAAAAAACAATAAAGGTGAGCCAGCCGAGTATGGCTGTGCACACCTTTCATCGAAGCACTGGGGAGGCGAGGTAGAAGGATCTACCCTGAGTTCGTGGCCACCCTGAGATTATATAGTGAATTCCAGGTCAGCCTGGGCTAGAGCAAGACCCTTCCTGGAAAAACTAAAATAAAATAAATGTGGAGAGTGACAAAGGAAGACACCTGACATCATCTGCAGCCTGCATATGCATGCACACACATGTGCACCCACACACATGTCAACTTACAGACACACACTCACACACCTGCAAAAAGGAAAAATGTCATCTATGGTAACAACTGACTTGTTTTCTGTTTGCCTTTTCGTCACTCCACCCTTACTACTCTGCTTTATTTGGGAGCTCATTGTCAGTATTTGGTACTTCGAAAACTATATCCTAAGCAAGATCTCTATCAATTAAGCACACTCCAGAAACAAGACAAGTGTCTGTGTAATCCAAGAATAAGAATGCCCACAGTTCCTAGGTTCTTGAGTCTCAATGCTTTGGCCACATTCTAATTTGTTAGTTTAGGTCACCAGGCCTTTACCACACTCTCACCCCATGGACTCCATTAAAAGTCAGATTAGAACAGATTCCCTAGAGGCCTGCTCCACTTTCCTTCACCCAGGAATAGCTGCTTCTTTCTCTTTAATACTTCTGCGAATTCGACTTCCTTCATCCAAAACCAAGGATATTAAATGGCACTATTTCTAACTATCCTCAAGTTGGCACTGCCACTCACAGAGTATTAAGAAAGATGGTCTCCTTATAGTAAATGTTATTTTGAAATACACTTTTTGCAACTTCGTTCTCAATTTAGAGGAGAAAAATAGATTTCTTTGAAATGAATAAGTTTCAGACCAAGTGAAGTCCCGTATGTATATTTATACAAATATGTGTATTTGCAGAGAAGGTAACTAACAAAATCAATCTCCTCTCCTTCTTTGCAATCTTAGATTGTCAGTGAATGTTACTAAAAGACCATATTTTCTAGCCCACTTGCCGCTACATGTTTCTATGTGGTATATTCTAGCCAATAAGATTTGGGCAGAAATGCTAGGAGAGCTATATATGCAGGAGGTTCTTAGAAGAAACTAAAGGAGAATAGTTTTTTTGTGATCCGCTCTTCCTCCGCCTGTTGCTGGCTTAGAGTAGAGACATGATGTCTACATACAACATAATAACCATGTTGGACCATGAAGTGACCTGGCAAGTCAAAGAAAAGAGCTGAGGATCAGAAACAGAAAAATAGAATCAGAGGATGATGCCCTGAAGCCATAGTAACTACCTTGAAATTCTTTATTTGCAGTCTTGTTCTCAACTAGAAGAAATAAATGTCCATCCTGATTAAAAGACTACTGTTGAGTCTATGACACACAGCTAAACTTGATCTTGATGAATACAAAAACTTTTAATTGAAAGGACTGACCTGTTTAATCGTTTCTTCTATACGATTGCCATGCAAACTCCTTGAAAATGTTTTTTCTGAATATGTCATTAATATTTGTTTTGTTTGCTCCTTTTATGCTGCAGAACGCATGCTCCCTGACTTGCATCCATTCTCCTTGCTTTCCTTAGTGAAAAAAGTAGTGGTGTTTAGAGTAGTATTGTGTCCAGATAAGAGAGGAGATGGGACCCCAGGACACAGATCTATCTAATGAGCTGAAAGGTGTTCAAGTTCCTAAAAAGTTCGTCACCATCCCTCCTCTTTAGGAGGCCAGTGAACCATGATTCAACAGGTATGAAGACAAGCAACATGCTGAACATAACAGCAGGGAGATGGGAAACTGAACCAATGCTGACATCAGAGAGCCATGATTAAACAGGTATGAAGACAAGCTTCCTTGGCAACCATAACAGAGCGGGAAGATGGGAAACTGAACTGAAGCTGACATCAGAGGACCATCATGTATGCCCTTGATTGCCCACAACCAAATTTCATGTTTGGGGAGAAAATCTTCCTTTAGGAATTTCCTATTGATTTCTGTCACTTCTGTTTCATGAAAAGTGTACTTTTGATCTATTACAGCCCTTTACAACAGCAGTCACACCATTTCTAATGGCTATTTATTATGTTGGAAGGAATTATCTGACAAATGTAATTTATTTTGCCCTAATACATCACAGAAGCATAAACAAGGTGTTTCCTGTCAAGGTATCTCAATTGACAACTGCTTAAACAAGCTAAAATTTATGTGTGTGTATGTAAGATGTATATAAACAAACAACATTTTTATTTCAAACTTTTCAAAGCAAAGCTTTATGGACAGGGTCTTTGCAGTTTTCACAACAACTAGTCAGGCTGGGAGAAAGTCTAGGAGTTATACTAGAGTTCAAATAAACGGGGGGAGGAGGTGTTTGTGGTGAAACACTCACTCCTTTATTCCCAGTACTTAGGAGGCAGAGGCAGGAGGATCACCATGAGTTCAAGGCCAGCCTGAGGCTACATAGTGAGTTCCAGGTCATCCTGGTCTAGAGCAAGAGCCTACCTCAAAAAAACAAAAACAAAACACAACAAAAAATTAAGAAGGGCGGGAATCACAAGGATGGCCAGCACCAATCCCCTTGGCCGTAGCAGCAGGGAGGTCTGCACTCTCCTGACGCACAGAAGATGCAAAAGAACATCTTGTCTACCATTGCTTATCTCCTCTCATCTCCTGCAGCAGCTGCTGAGAGGAATGGTTTCTCTTCTGCCTCCTTCCAAATTTTACAACATCGTCAGTCACTGGAAGGTTTGAGGTTGGAGCACACTGGCAATAGAATTTGAGAAATGTTTCACAAGAAGCAGGAGCCAGAAAAGTGAGGCACTCCTGTGCTATTCATAACCCCCTACCCGATGGATTGATCCAGTGTGCCCACTGAGGAGGATACCCAGTGGATTGGGGACAGGGAGAAGGGAAATGGGGATACCAACTTAATAATTGCTAATACAATGTATCTAATTTTGGACAATAAAGATATTAATTTTTTAAAAAAGAAATATGAGGCACATGCTGAGTAGGAACAGGTCAGTGCCAAGCCACTGAACACATATGTCCTGACGTGCCCAAACCGCCATGAAACCACTTACAAACCTAATGAAAGTGATACCACACTTAACAGTGCACGTTCAGTGTTTACAACATATTTATGTTTCACAATCGTGATTTGGCTAAAAACATAACAATGAGGGAAAATACAAGGAAAGACTGATTCATGAAAAGAAGGGAATGTGTACAGAGATGAGGAAGGATGTGCAGTATGGATTTTTCAAGGCATCACGTGTGGTCCGGTTGAGTGGAGAGGACAAAGAAGTGATATGCATTGGATCCAGGATTTCTCACAGCTTGCTGTGTTCAGCTACTCTTAATTGATAGTCAAACCATTGACACACGGAGGAAAGGCGTGAATAAAACAATTGATTTCCACATTCTGTTGATGTCCCCATCTGTCAATTATGTTTTAACTAGTCCACATTATAGAAGGATATATTGTAGCAGTGAAAGACTACTTTTGTTCCTCTGCATTTTCTGCCAAGCAAAAGAATTCAAGCCAGTTATGCATTATGATTTTTACAGCTCACACAGTTGTGGAAAGTGTGTTAAAGATACCCTATTGGAGCCATTATACTCAACAGTAAATGCAGCAAAGTGCTTGTGGCACACTTTGAATGAAACATCTTAGAGACACGGGCAGTAAGATTCAAGGGGATTAAACAAAGTGTCTTCATTTAAGTACATCACTTGGAGCTGAAACATTGAGCATGCCTTTTTCTTTGCAGAAAAGTTTACACATGACACTCTATTTTCAGTGCAACTCATCAGATAAGCCAGCATGAGATCATTATCTACAATGAAGTGTCACTGCACTCAATTCACTTAAGAGACCACTCTTATTTCCTTACTGTTGACAAAATCCAACAAGACACTTTTCTAAACAAATCTAATCATCCTATGACTGTGCTTTAATCCCATTTAAGCACATTCAGCATTGGCTACTTTGGAGACATCAGGTGGTAAAAAGAACTTTAAGGAAAAAAAATAAAGAAAATAGGATTCACAGAACTTTAAGCTACTCAATGCCTTATTGAAAAAAATAGGGATCATGATTATAGTCTACTCATTTAAAGCTGAAGTTTTGAAGTAGGCTTCTTGGATTACATTGGCATTATAGAAATAAACTCCTTAGGAGTCCAGGAATACTTGAATTGTGAGTAAAATAACTGCAAAAAATAGCATATATTTTTCAAAATCATGTTTCAATTTCACCCCCCAAAATAATTAAGCACATTTTTAAAAAGTAATTTTAAGTTTAATTATATATGTTATAACAGGCTATACTTTTTTTATCCTCTCACCACAGCTCCCATTACCCTGGAGGCCCTCCCTCCTCAGTGGGGTTAGTGTGGTCACTGTGGGGTCATGAAGGTCTCAGTCAGTCCCTGTGGGGCAGCAAGGGAACCATGCCTTAGGATATTCCTACTCACCCTATGGCTCTTACAATCTTGCTGCTCCTTCTTCTGCAATATTCCCTAAGCCATGGCAGACCTGTTGTCAGTCTGATTTAGTGTTGAGTTTTCTGACTTTCTGTGTTTGTTGATAGGGTTTGGTTGATCATTGTATCTGTCACCATGACCCTGGAACTGGTTGTCAGGCTAGCATTAAGAGCAGTATTCATGTCACCACTTCTGCAATTTCCCCTGGGTCCTGGAAGATGCAGTAGAGCTGGCACATGGCTTGGTGGGCAGTTGGCTATCTTCTTGTCTTATCAATGGATCTTGTAGACACATTTTTTTATTTAGAAAAAAATACATGCATCAATAAAAGTAACACTCAAATAGGTAGATTATTTTTTAAATTGTCATCTTTTACATACAGTGAATTATTTAATATCATCTAATGCAAAAAGTAAGCATTAAATTAACTTTAAAAATAATTATTCCAAAATAAGCCATACATTAATGTTGGTACCTATGTTTGAGTCAATTTCACTATTCAATATAAGACACAACCTCATTACAATGGTCTGCTGAGGGAGGAGGTGTCATGTTCTTCAATGGTGTAGCCACTGATAGGTTGACCGTGCTCCAGTAAATAACCCTCTACCCATGATCATGCAAGCAACCCTAATTTAACTTAATGAGTAAAAAAAAAATAGGAAGGGGACTAATTGTGAAGGAGTTTAGTGAGAGTGGGAAGGTAATAGGAAAGGGCAATGCGGGGGGTTAATATGACCAAGATACATTATATACATGTATGAAATTATCAAAACAAAATTAAAACATAAAAAAGATTTCAGTTCAGGAAGAACAATCAAACTTCAGCCAGGGAAGATGTAGATTTCTCTGAAATGAAGAAATTAAAAAATAGCAGGAGATGATTCTGTGTGTAAAACTTGAGAGACATTAACTGGAGCCAAGGTGGCCAAATGCCATGCAAGAAAGGCCTTCTTCTGGAAGACTCCAGAGCTGAGTCACCAAAAGTGCATTAGAGTAGGGCTGTCATGCTTTCTAAATTCCTATAGTTATCATGTCTTTTAACAAATGATACATAATTAACACTTATAATCTTCAAATTAATCAAAAGTTCTTGTTATACAAGAGATACTACGCACAGGACAGCAAAGAAAGGTAGATAGTTATGTGTTTTCTGGTTAAGCTGATTAATTATATAAATTGAAATTATCTTGCCAATTTGTTTAATATATAGTGATTACAATTTAAATTTTTTTCCTTGTAGTAACTTGGGCATACAATTTTCAATATTTCAGTAGTCTATTAAAAATAATTTTTATAAACAAATTTATAAACAAGCATACATACACTTACTAAACAGCATTTTGGGCTGCAAGAAAGTAACATCTGTTTATTTTTTATTATTCTTTTTTCCCTTTATTATCTATAATTAGATACACTTAATGAGCAATAATGTGTTGATGTCCCCAGTTCCCAATTTTCCTCTTCCCTGTCCCCAATCAGCTGGGTATCCTCCTCCATGGGCAGTCTGGATCAGTCCATGGGTTAGGGGACTGTGAATAGCCTAGGAGTCAACCCGGTTCCACCCCCCCCCTTTGCATATTGTTACTGAGGGTTCCTCTTACAATCTTTCCGCCCCCTCTTCTGCTCAGTTCCCTCAGTCATGGTGGGTGAGTATTAAGGCTGCTTTATTGTTGAGGTCTTAGGGACCTCTGTACCTCTGCTTTAGTTTGCGTTGAAAATCGTTGGTGTCTGTCTTGTTGGTTGGTTTTTTTTTTTTTTTAGGACAGATAATTAAAATAAAATAACCTGCTATCATCACAGAAAGCCAACTTTCAGTAGCTAAAAAACAATTTAACAGGACCTATAAAGTTAACTAATGATTAGCTATTCATTTGAGTCTGACATCCTTAGTAACCAAATGAGAATCAATAAATGTAAACAGTTACACAGCTTTTATTGTCAAAAAGACAAGAACACATCTCCTTCTCTGGCTTGATTTGAACAAGGAGAAATAGTCTGAGAATGCCTTTGGTAATGCAATTAGTAGTGAAAGAAATGCTTTTGCAGGAATGTCTAAGGGGACTCCATGCAGCAAGCATCTTAGCACAAGAAATAGTAGGTGATACATTGATCAAGGTTTTAATAATGCTGTAGCCACCACAGTAGAAATAGAACAGTTTCTATAAGCTGTGAGTTGTTCATATAAAATATTTGTATATGAATTCAAGTATAATGCCAAAGGATAAAAGGCAATTCTGTCTAGAAATGTAAAAACAATACCACTCATACATTTACATTTTTATTACTCTGAAAATAAATTACAGTCTGTGGAAGCACAGGTGAACCACAATTACTTTAGAAGAGCATTCCTTTATTTTATATCTTTCAAGAATGTAGATGAAAGTTGTGCAAGGGCTTGAAGTATAAGTGTTTGTTTCAAGCTACAATTCCTCATCAATTCTTCTGCAGTGGGAAAGAAAGCATAAACAGTGTGTTGGTTGCTGCGGCTGAGAACTTTGAAGAGCTTGCCACACTGTGTTATAATGTATCTCCTCAAGGGCAAAGGACAACTCTCATTTATCTTTGCATCTAACAAAGGAAGTGGGAGATAATGGATTTTCTTAATCCATTATGTTTTCCTGAATGAGGCACTGCAGATTTTTAAGAGCATTACCACCTTTATAGTATATCTTGAAAAGGGTCAAGGTCATGTACCAACTAATATCAAGAAACCTAATTTATAGTTAAAGCTTTCCTATGGCATCCATTCAAAGGCATTTACTGGAAGCATTATAGGAAAGGACATCTGGGTGAATTCTTCCAGGGCAACCTTGAAATTTTACTTGAGATATCAATGGCATAACTGATCAACATTCATATACAAAGGGTCAATAAAGTAACAGTTCTATCCCATTTTCTAAATAGTGAGAATTAGATCAATAACACCCAGGTTTTTAAAAACAGACTTCACGAGTATTTACAATGAAGCCATACTTAAAAGACAATTCAAGATCTCTAACCATGATGACAGTTCTTGGAATAAGGACCAATATTGACAGTAGATCATATCACTTGGTTTCCATCCCTTGAGTGAGACTTACAAACAGAATGGATGGTTACAGGGAAGCCTGTAGCAATGTAGAGTGAAGTCAGCAGTAGCAATGCCCATAAATGATCCTTAACAAACTGCAAAAAAGACCCATTAAATCCATAGACATGTCACTAGAAAGGGGTATGTGCATCTTCACTCTCTTTCACAATGGGCAAGTAGATCACCTATCTCTTGGGATGTTTTAATGGCTTTAAGTTTTACAAAACCACTTTTTAAAAGATGACCTTATGTGAACTCTCAGTTATTGTGCGGTTATACTTCTTTTGTAAGATCATTTAAATTTCTAAATAGTAAACACTCTACATAACCATAAAATCTGTCTTTGTTTCATTATTAAACCTGATTGCACTCACCTCATGTGTGCTCATTTTGTTTTGTTTTGGTTTTGGTTTTGGTTTTTGGTTTTTCGAGGTAGGGTCTCGCTCTAGTCCAGGCTGACCTGGAATTCACTCTGTAGTCTCAGAGTGGCCTCGAACTCATGGTGATCCTCCTACCTCTGCCTCCCGAGTGCTGGGATTAAAGGCGTGTGCCACCACGCCCGGCATGTTTTTGTTTTTTTGAGGTCTCCTTCTAGCCCTGGCTGACCTGGAACTCTGTAGGCCCAGGCTGGTCTTGAACTCAGGGTTCCTCCTACCTCAGCCTCCTGAGAGCTGGGATTATGAGAGCCACCATACCCAGCCTCAGATAAGTAGAAGGAGGAGGAGGAGGAAGAGAAGAAGAAGAAGAAGAAGAAGAAGAAGAAGAAGAAGAAGAAGAAGAAGAAGAAGAAGAAGAAGAAGAAGAAGAAGAAGTAGTGACTGATGTCCCAAATTTGTTACTATAATTTCCTCAAACAATGACAGGTAAATAGTTCATAGGATGAGTAATTAAGTTTATAGGGACTCTGCAGGTGTTGGCGAAGTGTAGTTTCTGGGTGTTCAAAGTCTTGAGACTGAATACAGAAACAACTGGAGTCTTACACAGCCTTGTGGAGGGAGGTGTTTGTTGCTCTAATCAGCGCTGCTTTGCTTTCAATGCGGCTGCTTCTCGACGTATTCTCTTCACCACTTTAGAAACTGCGCAGCAGCTGCCCAGAGGGCTTGGGAGCGTCTCCGCTGCTGGTTAGAGGTGGTGTAACTGGTGTCAGGAGCCAGGGCCGCGTTTCAGCACTGCGGACAGCTCCCCGGCGCTGGCGGGGTGGGTGGGGGGGTTGCCTTGGGATGGCAAGGGGTGGTGGTGGGGGGATTCCGAATGACGCAGTCTCCAGTTGAACCAGGACACCTACCCCCCCCCCGGGTTCCTTTTGTCTGATCAGAAGAAACCGCAGAGTTTAGCGCCTTGTCTCCCTCCGCAGACCACACAGCACCCACAGCTGGGGAGGAAGCCTTCGGAGGGAAGCCAGCCTTTAATTAAACCCTCGCCACCCCAGAAAGCAGAGATGGTGACTGAAGGTCCCTGATCACTACCTGCAGGGTGTGATGTGAGTGACGTGAGCTCTTCCACGCTTGCTTTTTGGCACAACTGAAGGATAGAGCCTGTTGCTGACTGGGCTGATTCCCTTCCCTTCCCCCTCTCATCTGCACCTCCTTTCAGTGTCACACGTCCACGCCAGACGCTCCCTAACCCCCCCCACACACACACGAGTGCAAATATTTGCACACCCCCACATCGTCAAAGAGACACACATTTTCCTGCAGACACAGAGCGGCCACCCACGACCCAGACATCTGCACGCTAGGCCAGGAAGCGCTGGGCTCAGCCCTGTGACTCCCTCCCTCTCTCCCGCACTCCCTCCCTCCACGCAGGTCCCCAGAACACGCCTCTCACATTGCCACTGAACCGATCAGCCGAGCACACACAAACCTGCTAAACCTAAGTCTACTGGCTGGATTTCATCTCCATGGCAACAAGCATGGAAGGTGAGACATTGCTGCCTGCCTGGGAAGTAACTTTCTTTTTCCCCTTGTCTGGGCCATTCACTGACAGGGTGACAAGCATGTCCTCATTCTCTTTGATTTCTGAATAAAGAGAGCGGGTTGGGGTGGGTAGAGGGAGGGGGGAGATGCAGGGCTGGTGAGTTCAAATTCTAAAGAAGAAAGAATCCTAATGCCTCTGCAGCTGCTGGTGCTGTTGTCAAAAAAAAAAGTGTGTGTGTGTGTGTGTGTGTGTGTGTGTGTGTGTGTGTGTGTGCATATTGCTGATGCGTCTCCCCAATAATGTTTTGTGGGAGGTTTCCATGCTTTCTCCAGTTGAAGAGGTGGGAAGACTGGTGGAGACAGAGATCATAGCATAATTATGATTGTCTAGGTTGCTCTAGTGAGACATGTTGAGAATTTTCAGATCAGGTTTTTCAGTGCTTTGGAAGGAATGGGTGTCTAGGAGGAGCCACCCAGATATTTTTCTTAAGAAAGAAATCCTCCCAAGGTTGAAATCTCAAGGGCTTTGGGGTGAACTCTTGAAGACTCCAAGGTTTTGGACTTCTAGGAAACTGAAATGTATGCACATCAGCATGATGAAGACATCCGGGTTTGTAATTTAAGGCTCTCCTTTGATTTGCAACACACTCGGTTCCTAATGATTAGCTCTGTGCAGATATGGCCTCCATAATGCTTCTCTCTCCTTGCTTTTAAAGGATTTAATAATCTGTATTTGGTGTGTGGGCCATATGTGTGTGAACAGGAGGGCTCGGTGTATGTTAAGCTTGAGTTTTCTGATATATGTCATTTCATGAAATTATGAATGTCATCTTGCTATTAGAGATGACAACATCTAGTTTCAGTAGCATCCTGTTTTATTCAAATAGTAATTCACTATTCAGGGTTATTATCTGTAATACCATTACTAGACAAATAACCATGAGAAAAATACCTGTTGATTGAAATGAAAACCTAGGAGGTTCTTCTGTGTGTTTGATGGGTGCATCCGTTTTACTTTTGCACTTGTGCATCGCATGCAAATTAGACAACTCCGTGTTTCTGAAAAGTGAATTTTAGAGTGCCTAATCAGTAAACTAATTGCACAAAAGAAATACACATCATCTCAACATTCACTTTATATGAAAGACTGCTTAGCAGTTATAAAAATGGTCTCTTTGCTAGATTACTTAAAATGGTGTGCGATATGATTAACTGATCACAGAACGACTTCATTTTTCCAGTTAGTTGTTGCTAACTGTGAAGCAATTCCATCACATCCGAGTCTTCTAATATCTACAGGTTCACCCCTGGCCCAATGCTAGGACTCATCAAGACTTACAAATCTGTGTATTTGCCATGAAAGAAGTGATAGGCTTTCACCATGGTTGCTCATTTCCAGAGAATCTAAACATTATATCCAGTGAATATAGTTCCAGGCTGTATTTTATCATTTGCAGAGATAAAAATTTTAATATTTCAATCATTATATATATGTATGTATTCTGATATTTAAGATATGCCATGTTGCTATTACCCATTTTGCATGGTCTATCACATTTAAAGTATTTTGCCACTACTCAGTTTTTTTTACTACTCAGTTTTTCATTCTTTTTATTTTTTTTGAAAATTTTTTTCTCAACTATTTTTCACATAGATTAAACAAATCACTTTTTAGTTCTCCTAGTGCTATTTGTACCTAAATTTCTCTCATATTTCTTTGCTTTTTCTATTTCTCATTATATGATTTTTTTTCTTTTTTTATTATCCATAATGAGTTACATTATTTAGTGGGCAAACAATGAGTTGTTATCCCCAATTCCCCTCTGCCCTCTCCCCCATCCCCAATCAGCTGGATATCCTCCTCCATCTCATTACATGAAATTTTAAAATATCATCTTCCTTCTGAGTTAGGCATTATAATGTCTTTTCCTGTAGAAACTAGTGATTTTTCACATTTTTATCTCTTCCAGCAATTACAAAAAGTGAAAATGTATCTTGAATCCATAGTTCTAAGGTATCTCAAATACTGTACTAATTATGAAGACTTCAGTGTGGTAATTGAAGAGTTATATTTGTTCATGATAATATTGTTAGTAGTTATATTTTATATCACATTATATTCCAGATCAATGGAAAGGCACACAGCTCAGCATCCTCAGCAATAGATTCTCAAAGATGTTAGACTTGGAGTTGAAATGAGACAAGCTGTTCATTTCACATATCAAATAATATGGGAAGTCTTGAGAGTGTTTTGAAAAAGATAGGCCTCCAATGTAGTGTTTCGCCTGCTGCATGCATGTCTGAAATATGAAGACATTTTGTTGAATATAATGTTTGGCAAGTACTTGGACTTTTATGTGCTTGTACAGATAGACCCTGAATCAATAGGCAGACTTGTTTTTATATATTTGCATATTGCCTTTTGAATTATTCTCCTGGATCTATTTTCAATTTAATAGCACCTAAGATGAATATAAAGTCTGTTCTTCCTTTAAGATATTAATAAAACTATCCTCTCTCAACCCAAATTTTCTTAATTGAAAAATAGAAACCGTATTTCCTTAAACCATAGGTGGGTTTACCTTGCTTTTATTTGGAAAGTTGAACTATATGGTTAAATTAATACTAATGATTCAAATTTGGACGAAAAATACATCTACATATTTAACTTTTAAACAAGTAAAACTTATTCTGTCAAATTTTCTTTACCACCCAACTTCATTTTCTTATTATCTATTATTCCAAAAATCCTCTTCCATTTTGGATCCTCGCAGAAATTTCTATGATGGTAAAATAATTCTAAATGTCAAACCCAATGCCTTGCTTGTTTTTCAGTGCCTGGTTTCCATCACCCCTGCAGGAGTTGACAGCTCTTTATCGGTAAACCCTGGTCTTCTTTGTCCCATGTGAATTTACCCACTGCAGACTTATCCATGCTCTTGAGCACTTCTTGTATGACTGCCTGGGAGATCATAGCTTCCCTATGCAGAAGGCATGCATTAAGGCTTATTGACAGCTTCTTCTACCTTCAACCCCATCGGGTACCAGCAAACAGCATCTTCCTGGACCTAAAACACAAAATTGACCTGAATCAATACAAATCTACTCTAGAAAGCAGTGCTTCACACATGTGTGCATTCTCGTGGTCTTCCTTGAGTTTTGATTTGAAAATACTTCTATGTGCTTGGCCTATCCATCCTGGTTAGATTCTTCTACTTATATACTTTTAAAACATTCTCCCTTCCAGGAATTTTATCTTGCACAAGATGACCTGGATTGAATAATTTAATGAGAACCACAAGTTGACAATGTTCTGAACTAAGCTTTTTATTTACTTTCTAAATCTATAGTATACTCTTATTTTCTTCATCTTGCTGGTGAAACCACTATCTTTACATTTGTCTAGACATAAAAGAGTAGAATTGTCTTTAAGACCTCTTATATGTCCTATCTTTTTTTGGGAGGGGGTGCGGGGTCTTGCTCTAGCCCAGGCTGACCTGGAGTGCATCTCAGAGTGGCCTTGAACTCAGTTGATCTTTCTATCTCTGCCTGCCCAGTGCTGTGATTAAAGGTGTGCTCCACCATGCTCAGCATATTTCTATCTTTAGAACTATCTTTCCAACCCATGCTACATAGTTACTCCTGCAGCCCCCTATTTCTTCTCACATGAAATTTTTCTTTCCCTGATTTGTGTCTAATGTATTCTTGTCATCAAGCAGTATCTGTGAAATAAGTTTCAAATTCTTAGCACAATGGTCAAAGGTGCTTTATAATTTGGCTCTGACCCATCTTTCCAAACTTTAGTTTCTCGTGCTAGCCTGCACGTGGACCAGATCAATCACCACATCCTGTACAAAACCAGCACATCCTTACTTTCTTCTTTCCTGTGATGCCTTTCATTTTGTCGTCTATCCTAAATCCAAGTCCTTCTGTCCTTCAAGGTACTGTTGAAATATAGTCAGTCTCCTACAAAAAAAAAA